>JAVHYY010000077.1:0-73627 GCA_035221665.1 Okamejei kenojei
GTCCCCCCCCCCCCCCCCCCCCCCCCACACCCCCCCCCCCCCCCCCCCCCCCCCCCCCCCCGTTGTTAGTACCAGCCTCATTCAGGAGTTCTGTCAGGGTTTAGTGGTTCCTATACTTTCACCCAAACAGTAGTGCCTTCAACATTTCCCATAGCCAATAAATCGTCCCACGTGCTCCTCCACAAAAAACCAAATCCATTTCCTGCCCCAATCAGAATATTGTGTAAGGTATTTTTTAGCCCTCTCCAGTTTATCGGGTTCCCAAAGGATAATCTGTGTTTGGCCTTGCTCTTATCTTTTAAAGCAGTTCTCATAAATATATCCTCTGCTTCCCACTTTAATCCTTTTCCTGATATGCCTTCTTTCTCATTCTAAATCAATTTCTTATTCTCAGAAGTTTATCCTCCTTTGCCAAATGTATTCGCCTTTCTTTTAAAAAATCTTCACAGACTACTCCTGATTTATTACTTTCACCCTGTCGTTTCTACTTCTTGTTACCTCCTCACTGGTCTCTCTCCTTTCTCTCTAAACTGCCTAAGTACATCTAATTCCTTTTCGCTCCCCTTTTCCCACTTATTCCACCTTATCTGTGGGCATTTCTTTCGTAATTAACCTTCCATTTTTTCACCATTTATGTTGAAGTGCTTTCTTGGGCCACTTCATAACAACTGTTTCTGATGAATCTCAGCAAAAACAATCTATTACCTCTTTTCCAACCAGAATGTTTGGTCTAAAACAAACCCAAAAGCTGGTCACGTTTCAGCAATTAACTTATTTTCCAATTATTTCAATTCATTCTACCACTATTAAGTACTAGTAACAATTCCAAATTAACTTTACTGAAAAGAAATCTATTTAGGGGGGGGGGAACCATCAAACAATGCAAGCAACACATTTCCAACTTGCCCTTTTAAGTTGCGATGATACAAAGCGTTGTTCGTTACCTTACAGCTGTTCGTAACCTCCCATTGCTTTTACACTTTCTAAAGGAACACACACACCTTGGTATCCTTTAAAGCATGTGGCCTACGCAAAACCACACCTAATCACATATAAGAACGTCCTCATTCATTCAATTCCGGATTTTACACACTATAATCACTTCGTCTCCATTCTTACTTTCAGTGAAATTATGCAATTTCCTAACACAGATTAAAGTTTCAAAATTTAACATATATATAATTATTATTGCTAATCTACTTTCTGCTATTCACTAACTCCTCAAGTACCTGACCATATCTGCATATGTTCTTCTATAGATTGTCGTGAAACAAGATGAGCTTCAATTTTTGAAATTTCTTTGATGTTTCTGTCAATTTTTGTTCAAAATCTTTTCCACATATAATTTATAGGTTTCTGTAGCTTTTACTTCTTTAGATTTGACAGTTGCCTTTTCTATTTTCTTTCTGTGTTTGCTCCTTCTTTTTACTTTTTGTACTCAAAAATTTGGCACTGTGACTTTCTTACGATTTTTGCAAATGTTTGAGTGATACTCTGATATATTCTGTATCAGCATCCAAAGTGCCCAATCCTATCGGAGCCCAGTCGTGGGCCACCAGACTCGAAAACTCCCCCTTATTGGTTCTTTGGTTAATCACAAATAACAGAAAATTAATCATTGTTTTCCTTACTCTTACCCTGAGTTCCCCCTTCACCACGCTGCGCGACATTCACCCCAACGGACTATCAGGCAGAACGTGCGGCTCTTTACCAGTTGTGAGCTTGTCCTGAATTCCCGGACACTCACTTTTCTTCCGTTACCCATGTCTTATCGTTCTATTTTCCGTCCGACAGACCCCGGGTCACAGGGCATTCTTAATAGTCAGTTTTCGTACCCGGGTCTTGTGCACAAGAATCGTTGACCTTCCCTTGGTTTCATTTTTTCGACACTCCTCTTGTTTCCCAAGTCTCTTGTTCGGATATCACTCGCTCAAACCGCTGATGGCAAGCAAGGAGATCAGAGATTGCTGAAATCGCCATGGGTGCACCTTCCTTCATTGTGGCCTCGCCCGAGCGGCCGAAGTGGCGGAATTCGGGACGAGCCCCCACTTTGTGAGGATATAGGTTGTTGCTCACTAATCACTACTCAGAGACTAAATCATGGAATACAAGAAATGCTTTATTTGCGAGTCTGCAGAGTCGGGTGCCTCTCCAAGTTGAGACACACCGAAGTCAGGAAAGTAAAATCCCTCTTATACACCAATTCTACATTTAACCTCCCCTTCTGGCCCTCCCCAATCAGAGCACTGAGGCGCACAGTCTATAGGTACGTCCCCCAGTACCTCCCACATCATACACAATCGCATGTTCATGGTAATGAGCAGTTTCTTGACCAGGGGTGTGTTTTGTAATATCAGTTTATTCATTAAACATGCTCAGTTGTAATTGACCCTGCCCCAGTTTGCTCACCTCCAACTGACCTTGTCTCAGTTTTCTTGTATCTGAATTAAAAGCTAGGCACCTTACTGACAAGGGTCGCATCCATCACTAGTCTCTACTGATAAGGGTCGCATCCATCACTCCCCTTCTACGCTATACAATGCCATCAATCCTTACTCAAGGACAGTTCTGGTAACTTCATTCACAGCTATGTCAGAATCTTCTCCCTGGCCTCTATTGGTTAGAATCCTCACGCTGAAACCCTTACAATAGTGGAGTTTAATCACTTTATCCCTCACACCTTGGTTGCAAATTTCTCATGACGACGATTCTCACGCTGAGTTCAGTCAGTCCCTGCGCCAGTTTGTTTGTCCCTTTTTTTTTTTTTTTCCCCCCCCCTCCCCCCCCCCCCCCCCCCCCCCTTTTTTTTTTTTTTCGCTGCTTGCCCGCGGTCTGTGCGGGTCTGGGGAAGCGCGTCAGTTGGCGGCTCTTCTGTGAGTGACGTTGGCGTCTCTTCTCTTCCGACAACAACAACAGGTGAAGCAGTTGTCAACATGGGGGGGGGAGGGATGGGGGCGGGCAGACGACGACCTCAATGAGGGGCCAAACATCATAGGAAGGGTTTTCAGGGACTACGGGCCGTGTGCCCGTAACCCGAAAAACCGCGTATTTATTTTCAATTCATTTTCGCGGGTTTGGGGCAGGCGAGCCGACCTGGGAACTGCGGCCAGTCCCTGGGATGCGAGCTGACCTGGGAACGGCAGCCAGTCCCTGGGCACGCAGAATGCCAACTTGATCGGTATGGACAAGTTGGGTCAGCCATGTACATGTTGTATAACTGACTCTATGCAGATCTGAATGGGCTTAGAATGACCAGTTAAGGAAAATAGCCCTCACTTTCCCCATTTAACTTAACTTCGCTGTTATAAAGCAGAGTAATAAGTGATTTTTGTCCAAACAATTGGAACTTGCATAAAATGTCTGAATTATTAGCAAGGCTGCCAACTCTCACGCATTGAGCGTGAGACTCGCGCATTTCCCAAAATTCTCATGCTCTCACGCTGATCACAAAATTATATAATGAGAATAGGACCTGTTTTGCTTAACAAATAGTGTAGGAAGGAATTGAGATGCTGGTTTAAACTGAAGTTTAGTCACTAAAAAACTAGAAAAACTCAGCAGGACAGGCAGCATCTCTGGAGATGTTTTGAGTCCAGACCTTCAGCCTGAAGAGGTTGAAAACCAGCCATAAAACACAATGACTGGACATGTGTATTATCCAACTAAGGGCAGAAATCAGAATCATGTGGTCATCTTTATTCACGTGACACCATAATAAATATATTACAGAAAAAATCATTTAATGGGGTGGCACGGTGGTGCAGCGGTAGAGTTGCTGCCTTACTACCACATGGGTTTTCTCTGGATATTCCGGTTTCTCCCATATCCGAAAGAAGTGCAGGTTTGCAGGTTAATTGGCTTCTGTAAATTGTCTCTGATGCGATGGATGGAATTGGTGTATGATAGATTGCTGGTCGGTGTGGACCTGGTGGGCGGAAGGGCCTGTTTCCATATATTTCACATATATATCTTAATTTCATTGAACCATATATGAGTGAATTTGTGGCATTATTATCATTTGTTTCTTTAATATTCCAGTTGGAAGTGTTAAAGATTCCGTCTGGAAGAAGGCGTTTTGGACGCCGAAACGTTGCTACTTCCCTGTTTTTCTCGAAGATGTTTTTCCCAGACGCGACAGCCACCGAGTTTGTTCCAGAGGATCAGCAATTTTGTCTACCTTCGATTCTCCAACGCGTCAATTCTGCCTTCTGGGAATATTATTGTAGGGACTTTCTGGGAGCAGAGTAATTTGGGAAGCAAAGAACAGGGAGATGATGTCCTGAAAAGTCTGACTTTTGCTTTGATTCTCTGCTTTTCTACTCTCTATATATGCATACACGCATGAATATAAGTCTGATTTCCATACATGACATATAGTCAATTCATGTGCTGCACCTGTTGAGCAGCAGGTCTGGCTCTCTGCGATACAGTAGAAATGTAATTAAGAATGTAATTATGTTGCCTCCCTGGTGAACCAAAGGTTATCTGGAGGGGGGGGGTGAAACATATGTTGGCCCACAGATAATCACAATTTAAAGGAGATAAACTTAAAAGTAGACCTCAAAGGTAGTAATTCCGGATTACTACAGTACCACGGGCAGTGTATGTAGGAGTAAAAGGACACGGGGGAGGGACTCGTATGAGGGGACACCAACAGGTGTTTGCACTGGAATGGAATGGAACCATGTTTTGTTTTGCTAGTGCTGTCGGGGAGGATTTATAACTAATGTGGCAGGGGGGATGGGTACAAGAGCAGAGAGGCAGGAGGGTTGTGTAGGGTGTTACAATGAGGGTAGAAGCATTAGGTAGCAAGGTGAAAGGTAAAAGTGGCAGGCAGACAAAAACCAGGGCAAAAAATCAAAAAAGGGCCACTTTTCAGCAAAATTGTATAAGGGGTAAATGCGTTGTAAAGACAAGCCTGAAGGCTTTGTGTCTCAATGCAAGGAGTATTCGTAATAAGGTGGACGAGTTGAACGTGCAGATAGATATTAATGATTATGATATAGTTGGGATCACGGAGACATGGCTCCAGGGTGACGTAGGCTGGGAGCTGAACATCCAGGGATATTCAATATTCAGGAAGGGATAAAGAGAAAGGAAAAGGAGGTGGGGTGGGGGGTAGCGTTGCTGGTTAGAGAGGAGATTAAAGCAATGGAAAAAGGTAGGGACATTAGCTTGGAGGATGTGGAATCGGTATGGGTAGAGCTACAAAAACACTAAGGGGCAGAAAACGCTGGTGGGTGTTGTGTACAGGCCACCTAACAGTAGCAGAGAAGTTGGGGATGGTATCAAACGGGGAAATTAGAAATGCGTGCGACAAAGGCAAAACAGTTATAATGGGTGACTTCAATCTACATATAGATTGGGTTAATCAAATTGGCAGGGGTGCTGAGGAAGAGGATTTTTTGGAATGTATGCGGGATAGTTATCTAAATCAACATGTAGAGGAACCAACGAGGAGAGCAGGCTATTTTAGACTGGGTTTTGAGTAATGAGGAAGGGGTAATTAGCCGTCTTGTTGTACGTGCCCCTTGGGCAAAGAGTGTGACCATAATATGGTTGAGTTCTTCATTAGGATGGAGAGAGTGACATTGTTAATTCAGAAACAAAATGGTTCTGAACTTAAAGAAAGGTAACTTTGAGGGTATGAGACGTGAATTGGCCAAGATTGACTGGCAATTAATTCTAAAAGGGTTGACGGTGGATATACAATGGAAGACATTTAAAGACTGCATGGATGAACTACAAAAATTGTTCATCCCAGTTTGGCAAAAGAATAAATCGGGGGAAGGTAGTGCATCCGTGGATAACAAGGGAAATCAGGGATAGTATCAAAGCAAAGGATGATGCGTACAAAAGTAGCCAGAAAAAAAGCAGCATACCAGAGGACTGGGAGAAATTCAGAGACCAGCAGAGGAGGACAAAGGGCTTAATTAGGAAAGGAAAAATAGATTATGAAAGAAAACTGGCAGGGAACATAAAAACTGACTGCAAAAGTTTTTATAGATATGTGAAGAGAAAGAGGTTAGTTAAAACAAATGTAGGTCCCTTGCAGTCAGAAAACAGGTGAGATGATCATGGGGAACAAGGATATAGTGGACCAATTGAATAACTACTTTGGTTCCGTTCTTCACTAAGGAAGACATAAATAATCTGCCTGAAATAGCAGGGGACTGTGGGTCAAAGGAGGAATTGAGTGAAATCCAGGTCAGTCGGGAAGTGGGTGTTGGGTAAATTGAATAGATTAAAGGCCGATAAATCCCCAGGGCCAGATAGGCTGCATCCCAGAGTACTTAAGGAAGTAGCTCAGGAAATAGTGGATGCATTAGTGATAATCTTTCAAAACTCTTTAGATTCTGGAGTAGTTCCTGAGGATTGGCGGGTAGCAAATGTAACCCCTCTTTTTAAGAAGGGAGGGGAGAGAGGAAAAACGGGGAATTACAGACCAGTTAGTCTAACATCGGTAGTGGGGAAACTGCTAGAGTCAGTTATTAAAGATGGGATAGCAGCACATTTGGAAAGTGGTGAAATCATTGGACAAAGTCAGCATGGATTTACAAAAGGTAAATCATGTCTGACGAATCTTGTGGAATTTTTCGAGGATGTAACTAGTAGCGTGGATAAGGGAGAACCAGTGGATGTGGTATATCTGGACTTCCAGAAGGCTTTCGACAAGGTCCCACATAAGAGATTAGTATACAAACTTAAAGCATACGGTATTAGGGGTTCAGTATTGATGTGGATAGAGAACTGGCTGGCAAACAGGAAGCAAAGAGTAGGAGTAAACGGGTCCTTTTCACAATGGCAGGCAGTAACTAGTGGGGTTACCGCAGGGCTCAGTGCTGGGACCCCAGCTATTTACAATATATATTAATGATCTGGATGAGGGAATTGAAGGCGATATCTCCAAGTTTGCGGATGACACTAAGCTGGGGGGCAGTGTTCGCTGTGAGGAGGATGCTAGGAGACTGCAGGGTGACTTGGATAGGCTGGGTGAGTGGGCAAATGTTTGGCAGATGCAGTATAATGTGGATAAATGTGAGGTTATCCACTTTGGTGGCAAAAAAACAGGAAAGCGGGACTATTATTTAAATGGTGGCCGATTGGGAAAAGGGGGAGATGCAGCGAGACCTGGGTGTCATGGTACACCAGTCATTGAAAGTAGGCATGCAGGTGCAGCAGGCAGTGAAAAAAGCGAATGGTATGTTAGCTTTCATAGCAAAAGGATTTGAGTACAGGAGCAGGGAGGTTCTACTTCAGTTGTACAGGGTCTTGGTGAGACCACACCTGGAGTATTGCGTGCAGTTTTGGTCTCCAAATCTGAGGAAGGACATTATTGCCATAGAGGGAGTGCAGAGAAGGTTCACCAGACTGATTCCTGGGATGTCAGGACTGTCTTATGAAGAAAGACTGGATAGACTCGGTTTATACTCTCTGGAATTTAGGAGATTAAGAGGGGATCTTATAGAAACTTACAAAATTCTTAAGGGGGTTGGACAGGCTAGATGCAGGAAGATTGTTCCCGATGTTGGGGAAGTCCAGGACAAGGGGTCACAGCTTAAGGATAAGGGGGAAATCCTTTAAGACCGAGATGAGAAAGACTTTTTTCACACAGAGAGTGGTGAGTCTCTGGAACTCTCTGCCACAGAGGGTAGTTGAGGCCAGTTCATTGGCTATATTTAAGAGTGAGTTGGATGTGGCCCTTGTGGCTAAGGGGATCAGAGGGTATGGAGAGAAGGCAGGTACGGGATACTGAGTTGGATGATCAGCCATGATCATATTGAATGGCGGTGCAGGCTCGAAGGGCTGAATGGCCTACTCCTGCACCTAATTTCTATGTTTCTATGTTTCTATTGCACAATTTCAAGCTGAAAAATGTAAAAGCTCTTACCGTGGGAGGGGGAACCCTCGGTACGCTCCCTCGCAATTTCTAACTCTCAACTCTCACCCCATGTTGGCAGCCGTGGAGAGAGACACATGCAGAGAGAGACAGAGAAAGACAGAGAGACTCAGAGAGAGACTCAGAGAGAGAGAGACAGACAGAGGGACACAGACAGAGAGACACAGAGAGAGACACAGAGAGAGAGACAGAGAAAGACAGAGAGAGACAGACAGAGACAGACAGAGACAGAGTGATACAGAGTGGAAACAGACCCTTCGGCCCAACGGCACACTGGCCTACATGCCCCATCTACACTAATCCCACCTCCTACCCACATTTGGCACATATCCCTCAAAATCCTGTCCTATCCATGTAGCTGTCCAAGGGTTGTGATAGTCCCAGACTCAACTACCTGCTCTGGCAGCTTGTTCCATACACCCACCACACTCTGTGTGGAAAAGTTGTCCCTCAGATTCCTATTCAATTTTTCCCACCCTCGCCTCTCTCAATTTAAAACGGTGTCGTCTGGTCCTCGATTCCCCTACTCTGGGCAAGAGACTCTGTGCGTCTCCCCGATCTATTCCTCTGGTGATTTTGTACACCTCAATAAGATCACCCCTCATCCTCCTGCGCTCCAAGGAATAGAGTCCCAGCCTGCCCCAACCTCTCCCTGTAGCTTAGGCCCCTCGAGTCCAGGCAACATCCTCGTAAACCTTCTCCGCACCCATTCCAAGCTCGACGACATCTTTCCTGTAACACGGTGCCCAGAACTGAATGCAAAAATAGTAAAATTAAACGAGAACTTACCAAGTTTGAAGGTTGATCTGTATTTTACGAGGAGTCGCGGTGAGGGATTTCGTGAAGACCCCGCCAGCACGCATGAGCGGCATCCTTCAAAGCAGCGGTGTGGAATCACAGAAACACACCATGACTAAAAATAGTAAGATGAAGAACGTAGAACTTCCTAGTTGACCTTATGATAGAGGGTGGGAGTGGGGGGCACGAATCTCTCACCGCGACTCCTCGTAAAATACAGATCAACCTTCAAACTTGGTAAGTTCTCGTTTAATCTTACTATTTTACTTCGGAGTCACGTGAGTGACTTCGTGAAGATTTCAAAGCTCTGTGATTTCATGCCCTGGACAACGTCCATGCTTATCACACTGCCGCCAGTCTGATGGAGGAAGGCTGTTAATGCAGTTCAGTCGAAACTGGCTGAAAAATCAACACAATTTATTAATCAAATAAACAAACAAATAACCCCTAATTCGGGGACAGACATTCACTGAGCGGTTCCCAGGATAGCTTCTGCGAATGTCGCAGGGGCGACCAGTGGCTTGTTGTAGAACCGTTGAAAGGTTTCTTCACTGGCCCAGCCCGCGGTGGCGAGGATGTGGTCCATGGGCACCTCCATGGCCCTCGCCGCTGATGTGGATGCAGCCCTGGTGGAATGAGACTTTAAAATGTTAGTAGCAACTCTTGCTGCATCCAGAACCACCCTGAGCCACCTGGTGATAGTCTGTACAGTCACCCGATGATGCGGAGGTTTGTGGCTGATGAGGAGCCCCTGTTCCTTCATCCTGATAACTCCTGTAACTCGGATGTAGTGGTGGAGATGGGTGACTATGCAGAGAGTGGCATCTACAGGGTACGCCCGAAATTCCAACTGCAGCCCATGCGCTCCTGGCCTGTGCTGCTTCAATAATTCTTAGACAAAGAAAATTTATTTGACCAGGGGTGGCCACCATGCTGTCCAGTCGCAGTTTTTGTAACGTCTGGACTCGTTGGGCTGTAGTCAGTGCCATCAGCATCACCACCTTGAGGGTGAACTGTTTTAGTGGTAGCTCATTCATTGGAGCCCAGCTCCTCAGTAGGGTCAGCACGATCCCCACATCCCACGTTACAGAATATCTGGGTCGTGGAGGGTTGGTGTTGAACACTCCCCTCATTAGTTTAGACACCAGGTGGTTGGAGCTGATACCTATATCCAGGTATGAGGACAGCGCACTCCTGGCGCTGTTGATGGCACTGTAGCTGACGCCAGCATCGAAATGGAGGCCAGCTAGAAACTCCAGGACATCAGGTATCGTTGCCGAGTTGGAAGTCTTGTTAGAATGCCTCCGACTTCCTGATTTGGGTGAGGTACTGTTTCTGAGTTGATTCTCGGCATGATGCGGCGATAAGTTCTATGGCTCGTGATGAGATGCCCGCCTGGATGAGTGGTCTTTTCAGAACCTGCAGGCCAACAAGTTTAAGTGACCATGGCAAGGATGACTAACCCCCATAATGGGGTGAGTAATCAATTTGGGATGTTTCCCAATCGCCATCCATGATTGTTTTAAAATTTTAACGACCATCGGGTACCATGGTTGTGTAGGCCAGTCGGGAATGATCAATATGCCAGTTGCAGAGTCTAGTTTAATTTTCTGCAATACCCACTGATGAGGCAGAATGGGGGAAATGCGTAGCAAAACCATTTCCCCCAATGGATAGAAAAACGCATCCATTGCTATTGCCCCAGGGTCTGGTTCCCACGACACATTAGTTGGTATCTGATGGTTCAGCCTGGACGCAAATAGGTCAATATCTGGTGAGCCATAGTGAGCTATAATGTCTCCAAAAATTTGGGGGTTCAACATCCACTCGATGTTGTCATTAAATACTCGTGACCTGGTGTCCGCCACTGTATTAAGCTTCCCAGGCAAATAGGTCGCAGTAATCCAAATATTCCTTTCAATGCACCAGTGCCAAATCGTGTTAGCCAATTCATCACAAGATAGCGACCTGATACCACCCATATGATTGATGTAAGCCACCACTGTAGTATTATCTATTTGAAGGCGGACATGTAAATCCCGTGAATTAGTACAGTAAGCCCGCAGTCCATGAAATGCTCCCAGCATTTCTATATAGTTTATCCCGTGTGACTCCAGGACTGTAGACTCATGAGAGTTCCATCTGCCACCACAATTGGACATCGTATCAGTTGCTCCCCAGCCTTGTGCGCTTGAGTCAGTTTGTAGCACAACGTCAGGGTTGCTTACTATGATGGGTCTATGACACTCTCTAATATTGTCAACCCACCATTGTAGCTCGTTTCTAGCTTTCGGTAGTAACCGAATTGGCTGATCAAAGTGCCCAGCATTTGTTTTTAATGCTGTGATCTTTGTTCTTTGTAAATTTCGGTAGTGTAGTGGTCCGAATTGTGCAGCTGGGAATGTAGCTACCAATTTCCCTATAACTTTTGCTGTTTGCCGAATGGTCGGTACCCTGGCGCAAGTAAGACTGTGGCACTCTTCTATTATAGCAGTAGCTTTATTGGTTGGGATGGTAATCTTCATTAAATTGGTGTCTAGGGTGAACCCCAAATAATCCATAACCCGTACCGGGTGCAATTTTGATTTGTCTGGATGGATTACAAACCCCAGCTTCTCGAAAAGAGCCTTACTTGCAGCCACTCCTTAAATTGCCAATTGGAGGGTCTGACCCACTATAAGGATATCATCCAAATATGCTATTACTATATAATTTTGTTGTCGGAGAAGAGCCAATATAGGTTTTACCAATTTTGTAAACAGCCTTGGGGCTGTGGTGATTCCATTGGGCAATGCCTAGTATTCCCATAATTGACCCTTCCAGACAAACTTCAGGAATTTTCTGTGAGCCTCAGAGATGGGCACCGTATAGTATGCATCTTTCAAATCGATGCATGCCATAAAGTACCCTGGGTAAAGCATCTGCTTGGCTGTTTCAAAGGTATCCATTTTGAAATGGGTATATTGTACAAAAGTGTTCAGCTCAGTTAAGTCTTATTATAATCCGACATCCCCCATCTTTTTTAATTCTGGTGAAGATGTTGGACACAAACTCAATAGGGTAATGCTTAGTTTTGCCAATTACCCCTTTTTCTGCTAGCCGTATAATTTCAGCATGTCCTGCCTCCAACTCTTTTTGGGATAGAGTAAAATTCCTATAAGGCGAATGCTGGTTAGGGGGATTTATACCTCCAATAAATTCTATAACATACCCTTGAATACTTTGTAAAATAAACTCATCTGTGGTGACAGTTTTCCATATGTCCAAAAAAGCCCGCAATCGCCCACCTATTCATGCAGGAGGGGATGCTACGGCGTGAGAGGAACCAGACCGCCTTACCTCCATGGTTAACGGCGGTTCCGTACGTACGGTGTTTTGGGTGGACGTTGTGGAGGTTGACAGGGCGGCGGCCGCATCTTCCATGCAGGCCGCTGTTGGCCTTGCCCTAAAAAAAAAGGTTGTTGCGTTTGCGGAAGTGGTGGTAGGTAGGACCTTTGTGTCCTGTCCGGCAGTCACGGTTTCCAGGTTGTGTTTGGCTGTTGCCGGTGGTATGGGTGAAGTCTGGCCGTCTGAGGTTTCATGAGGCCAGCTGTTTTGGCCTCCTCGTCCAGTTCCTTCACCTGTTTGGACAGGTCTCCAAACAACTGATGCGGTGGTGGAGCGGTTGATGGTCGGCACAACCCTGCGAATTTGGGGTTGAGTGTGGGCTTTATGGAGCTCTTACGCAGGCAGTTTATCTCATACTGGGCGTTGCATAGGAGTGCCAGTGCATCTTGCTGTTCACTGGACACATTATCCCCGTCCAGGGTCCTAGCAAACGCCGTTATGCCCGTGGAGAGAACCTTTAAGATATGCTGGAGGCGGACATCCTGCATCCTGGTGGCCGTACTCAAGTGTCCCCAGATCTGGGTATTACCAAGGGCACACTGAGGTTGATGCAGTTCTCGGGCGGTTTTATTTTCTCCAGGGTATCATTGAGAACCTGACTCTGAGGTTGGTGCGTAGTCAGGTAATCAATGGTGCCCGCCAATTTGTGGTGCAGGGGTTCACCTGTCTGTGTAGTAGCGGCAAACTTACCCACCACATCCAGCATATCCCCCTCCTGCTCTGGCTCAGCGGTCACTGGCTGTCCCGGGTCGTCTTCAAACACAGCAGCTGGGCAATCGCTAACGCTTCTGGCTGGAGACGATGAGGTGCTGAGTGGGCTCCTCGCACGGCTAGTGGATGCCCGCAGGTCCCGCTCTTCTCGTTCCCGGTCCCGCTGGAGGAGTTGCTCCACTAAGAGCTCCAACCGCTCTATGCGACCGTCCCTGCTATGTGCAGCGGACAAGCCGACTTCCCCAGGCCCTGCGAACTCACTGGGGCTTCCACCATCGGACCACACCTCCGTAAGGTGCTGTCTAGGGTCCAAAGGTAGGTTGTCGTGACCTACAGCCCAAGTAGGATCATACGACTCCCGCACGGACTCTCCGCTAGTCTGTCTTCTCCCAGACTGTGGCGGCCCACCTGTCTGATATGAAGGCAGGTGAGTTGAATCGGCACCGGCCCCCGGAACCTGGCTCCCCGGAGTCCGTGCAGGCTTACCTCCACACTTGCCCATCTTTTGGCGTGGAGGCACATGGTCGGCTGCTCCCAGAGCTGAGCTGCCACCTCCGCCCTTGACCGCAGCCTGACGAGGTGTTTTGTCGGCGGTATCTGCTCCAGCAGGCCTATTCGACGCAGCAGTGGAGCTGCCAGACTGCACTACGGCAGATCTCCCTGGCAGTGGTACGTGTTGGTGCACTTTTGCAGGGCTCCCCTGTCGTGCAGCTGTCCCCCAGCCCAGCCCCCTCGGGTCTTCTGGAACTCGGGGAGAGGTCACTTGTGAAGAGCGAGGCCCCTTAGCACGTACCTGTTTCCCCCCTCTTTTCTTGGGGGAAGGGGGCTCGAAGTCTGGATCCGTTACATCCAGCTCCGGGGCGGCAAACCACTCGGGTGAGTCGGGCGCTAAAGTAGCGGGAGCGCCCGACTTCCGCATTCCTGCCCCCACATGCCTCGAAGCTGCCGGTGTTGCTTGCAGCTCCGGGGACAAGGTCCGTTGGCTGGTCGATGCAGCTCGGCTCCTCGACAGCGTCGCCTTCCTTTTGCCCTTATCCATCCTGTGGAGTAAAGGTAAGTACTTACCTGCCGGCCTTATGAAGGAGCCGGAGGAGAGAGCGCACTCCCCCCCCCCCCAGCCTGCCGATGCAAACGCGCGCGACGATATGCCGCGCATTCGTGCTGGCGGGGTCTTCACGAAGTCACTCACGTGACTCCGAAGTAAAATCTAAATGCAGTCTCACCAACTTCTTGTACAACTGCAACGTGACCTCCCAACTTTTAGTCTCAATGCAGAGCGAGTGAGAGCGGGAGACAGAGAGAGAGACGGAGTGAGAGACAGGGATAGAGAGAGAGTGACAGAGAGAGAGAGAAACGGAGAGAGAGACGGAGAGAGAGAGCGAGAGAGAGAGGGAGAAAGAAAGTGAGAGGCAGAGAGAGACCGGGGAGGGAGAGAGAGTGAGAGATAGAGAGAGCGAGAGAGAGAGAGAGAGAGAGAGAGAGAGAGAGAGAGAGAGAGATGCAAAGAGAGAGAGAGAGACAGAGAGAGAGAAAGAGATAGCGAGTCAGAGAGAGGGACAGAGACAGACAGAGTGAGAGACAGAGAGACATAGACAGAGTGAGGACAGAGAGAGAGAGAGAGACAGAGAGGGAGATGGAGAGAGAGAGGGAGAAAGAAAGTGAGAGGCAGAGAGAGACCGGGGAGGAAGGGAGTGAGAGAGAGAGAGAGAGAGAGAGAGGAGAGAGATGCAAAGAGAGAGAGAGAGAGAGAGAAAGAGATAGCGAGTCAGAGAGAGAGACAGAGACAGACAGAGTGAGAGACATAGACAGAGCGAGGACAGAGAGAGAGAGAGAGAGAGAGAGAGAGAGAGAGAGAGACAGAGACAGAGACAGAGAGGGAGATGGAGAGAGAGCGGAAGAAAGAGACAGAGAGAGTGAGAGACAGAGAGGGAGCGGGAGAGAGAGGTAGGTAGAGGGAGTGACAGAGAGAGAGACAGTGTGAGAGAGAGAGACAGGGAGAGGGGGGAGGAGACAGGGAGAGAGAGCCACACACTGACACAGAAGGAGAGAGAGATGGCGAGAGAGACAGAGAGAGAGGGAGAGAGAGAGAGAGTGAGACAGAGAGTGATAGAGGGACAGAGAGAGATAGAGGGACTGAGAGAGCGCGAGAGAGATGGAAAAAGAGAGTCAGAGAGAGGGACAGAAACAGAGATAAACAGAGTGAGAGAGCAGCAGAGAGGGAGAGACAGAGAGAGAGAAAGAAAGACAGAGAGAGACAGAGAGGGGGGAGAAAGAGAGAAAGACAGGTAGAGAGTGAGGGAAACAGAGGAAAAGAGACAGAGAGAGAGAGGGAGAGAGACAGAGAGAAAGAGACAGAGACAGTGAGAAACATAGGGAGAGGGACAGGGAGGGAGACAGAGGGAGAGACAGAGAGAGAGAGTTATTGAGGGACGGAGTGAGGCAGAAGGAGAGAGAGAAATTGAGAGAGACAGAGGGAGAGAGGGCGAGAGAGGGGAGAGAGAGAGTGAGAGACAGAGAGAGAGAGAGGGGGGCAACGAGAGAGACATTGTCAGGGAGAGGGAGAGAGACAGAGAGACAGATAGAGAGAGACAAAGAGAGAGAGACAGTCAGAGAGCGTGAGAGGGGGAGAGAGAAAGAGGGAGAGACTGAGGCAGAGAGATACAGGGAGAGAGGGAGTGACAGAGAGAGAGAGGGAAAGACTGAGGGAGAGAGAGAGGTAGAGAGGGAGTGAAAGAGAGAGAAACAGAGTGTGTGAGAGAGACAGGCAGAGAGAGAGAGAGAGAGAGGGAGAGACAGACAGAGGGGCAGAGTGAGCTAGAGAGAGAGAACGAAAGAGAGGGAGATAGAGAGAGAGAGAGACAGAGAAAAAAAGAGAGCAATAGATAGATAGAGAGAGACAGAGGGAGAGATACAAAGACAGAAAGAGACAGAGAAAGACAGAGAGAGAAAGAAGAGAGAGAGAGAAAGAGAGAGACATAGAGAGAGTGACAGAGAGTGAGAGACAGAGAGTAAGATACAAAGAGTGAGAGAGAGGGAGACAGGGAGAAACAGAGAAACGGGGGGGAAAGAGACAGGGAAAGAGAGAGAGAGAGAGAGAGAGAGAGAGAGAGAGAGAGAGAGAGAGAAAGAGAGACGGACACAAAGGGAGGGGGAGAGAGAGAGAAAGAGAAAGAGACAGACAGAAAGAGAGACAGGGAGAGACAGGGACACAGAGAGAGACAGAGAGAGATAGAAAGAGACAGAGACAGAGAGAGAGAGAGAAGGAGTGGAGAGAGACAGACGGTTTCCTCCACCATAAATGCACCCAATATGTGCTAGTAATGTCCTGTTTGCCAGCTTGTTGACCCTCTGTGTTCCCCTCCTGCAGGGTTGCTGTGGACGGACAGACAGGGACGTGAGCGGCCATTGAGAGCGGCCAGGGTGCCGGTGGGCCTCCACCCCATCTGCTCGGTGTGCGGGCTGAGCTTCGAGGGGCTGAGCTTCAGTGGAGGACCACATGACGGGGCACAACAAGGAGAAGCGTTATGAGTGCGACGTGTGTGGCAAGGCCTGTCAGTACCCGTGCGAGCTGGAGATCCACCGGCGGGAGCACACGGGAGAACGCCCCTTCGATTGCTCGGAGTGCGGCAAGAGCTTTTCCCGCTACAGCAACCTGCAACTGCATTACCGCGTGCACTCCAACGAGAGGCCCTTCACCTGCTCCGACTGCGGCAAATGCTTCAAGACGGCGCAACACCTGAACTCCCACCGGCAGGTGCACATGGGCGAGAAGCCCCATAGCTGCTCCATCTGTGGCAAGAGCTTTACCCGGTTGTCGGTGCTACGGCGGCACCGGCAGGTGCACACGGGCGAGAAGCCCCATAGCTGCTCCATCTGTGGTAAGAGATTTGCCCGGTTGTCGGTGCTGCGGAATCACCGGTGGGTGCACAACAGTGAGCGGCCCTTCACCTGCTCTGACTGTGGCAAAGCCTTCAAGTCGTCGCCGGTCCTGAAGGAACACAGGCGCCTGCACACCGGGGTGCGCCCCTACACCTGCAGCGACTGCGGCAAGAGCTTCACCCGCTCCAGCAGCCTGCTGGAGCACCAGCGCACCCACACCGGTGAGCGGCCCTACACCTGCGCCCAGTGCGGCAAGGGCTTCACCCACTCCAACGGCCTGCTGTACCACCAGCGCACCCACACCGGTGAGCGCCCCTACACCTGTGCCCAGTGCGGCAAGGGCTTCACCTGCTCCAGCAACCTGCTGTACCACCAGCGCACCCACACCGGTGAGCGCCCCTACACCTGTGCCCAGTGTGGCAAGGGCTTCACCTGCTCCGGCAACCTGCTGCTGCACCAGCGCACCCACACCGGCGAGCGCCCCTACACCTGCGCCCAGTGCGGCAAGGGCTTCACTCAGTCCAGCAACCTGCTGGTGCACCAGCGCACCCACACCGGCGAGCGTCCCTACACCTGCAGCCACTGCGGCAAGGGCTTCATCTCCTCCAGCAAACTGCTGGTCCACCAGCGCATCCATACCGGTGAGCGTCCCTACACCTGCGCCCAATGTGGCAAGGGCTTCACTCGGTCCCACAACATGCTGAAGCACCAGCGCACCCACACCGGCGAGCGCCCCTGCACCTACGCCCAGTGCAGCAAGGGCTTCACCTGCTCCACCAAGCTGCTGTCCCACCAGCGGGTGCATGCCGGTGACCGTCCCATCCCCAGCCCTGTGTGTGGAGAGCGCTTTGCCATGGCCTCCCACGCCCTGTCTCACCAGCGCGTGCACACCAGTGGCCAGCCCTACGACTGCCCGTACTGCGGTGAGGAGTTTGACAGCTCACGGGGGTTGCGGCAGCACCGGCGGGCCCACGCCGGCGAGCAGCTGCTCCCACTGTGACAAGACACCATGGGGGCTGCGGGAACACCAGCGGTTACACACTGGAGAGAGACCGTTTGTGTGCGCTGAGTGTGGCAAGGGTTTCACCCGCTTGTCCAGCCTGTGGCAGCAACGGCATACCCACAGCGGTGAATGTCCGTTCACCTGCCCGCTCTGTGGCAAGGCCTTTGCCCGCTCCTCCAGCCTGCTGGCACACCGCCACATGGATAGATAGGTGCTGTTTAGGTAGACACAAAATGCTGGAAGGAATGGGTAACATTTGAGGGAAGTTTAAAGGGACTTTTATGTAGTGTGTCGGCAGTGAGCGGCGACTGCGGAGGGTTCAACAGCCCCGACCACGGGTGAACAAAAGGGGAAGATGATTGAACTTTATTACCTTCCATCACAGTGAGGAATGTGGATTCCGCTGTGGTGGGTGTTTATGTTAGATTTTATTTAAGTGGCTGTGTGTCTTGTTGCTTTTAACTCAGTATGGCTGAATGGTAACTCAAATATCACTGTACCTTAATTGGTGCATGTGACAATAAATTCTAACTTGAACTTGATCAGCTTTTGTCTATATATTAAAAAAAAGGATAATGCTGACTGATCGTGCACAATGTGACAGCTTGATTTCAAGGACAGGACAGGGGAATTCCCTGAGGGATTAGGGGAGTTGGAAGAGGTTTTGTCTGTGTTTTTCCCCTCTGTTGTTGTCCGGGGAGGACGGCTGCGGCACTCGGCCCGTTGGGGCTAGGATGCACGGGAGGAAGGCTGAGCTTGGATTGAGGCTTGGAAGGCTGAGCTCGCCTCCCCTGCTCCGAACCGCATCCGGTCCACCACGGAGGGGGAAACGAGCAAACTCCACACGGACAGAGTTGGTGGATGCCCTGCCCGGAGACAGGCCCTTCGGCCCCTCTCATCCGTGTTACCTCAGGCTTTCTGCAACACAATCTTGCACTGTTCAGCACTGGATATTGCGTTTATTGCGTTTGTCATCACTGTATATACACTTTACTCTGGCGGCTGCGTGTGAACGGGCGATTTCATCGCCTCCCGATCGATGTGCACAACATCAAACTAATGAAGCATCTGGGACACAGTTCTCCTGGGTTGCTGCAGGCTGAAGCATCAAACAACTACCCTGTTGAGCCCCGTCAGTCCCACAGCACAGAAACAAACAGCCATGCCTATCGAAGCTAGTCCCACATTTCCACATCTGGCCCCTAACCCTCTCTGCCTTTCCCACTCATGCATTTAGAAAGGAGATGAGGAGGAATTTATTTAGCCGGAGGGTGACAAATCTGTGGAATTCATTGCCACAGAGGTTGATGGAGGCCAAGTCACTGGGTATTGTTTAGATTTTTTAGAAATACTGCGCGGAATCAGGCCCTTTGGCCAACGAGTCATCGCCGACCAGTGATCACCCCGTACACTAGCTCCATCCTACACACATTAGGGACAATTTTACTGAAGCCAATTAACCTACAAACCAGCAGGTCTTTGGAGAGCGGAAGGAAACTGGAGCACCCAGAGAAAATGCACGCAGGTCACGGGGAGAGAACGCGCAAACTCCATACAGACAGCGCCCGTGGTCGGGATCGAACCGGGGTCTCTGGCGCCGTGAGGCAGCAACTCTACCGCTGGGCCACCATGACGACCAGAGAGGGAGGGAGAGTTGAATACTTCTCTCTCCCTCTCTTCCTCCCTCCCTCCGATCCTCCCCCTCTTCCCCTCTCTCTTTCTCCCTCTCTCTCTCGCTCTTCCTCTCTCCCCTTCTCTCTGTCCCCTTCTCTCTCTCTCTCCCCCCCCTCTCTCTGTCCCTCTTTTCTCCCCCTCTCTCCCCCTCCATCCCTCTCTCCGACACACACACACACACATACACACACACACAGGGAGGGAAGGAGGGAGAGAGGAAAGGAGTCCGACTCATTCCGTAACACTCTCCCAAATTCCTAGCCCCCCCCCCCCTCTCTTCAATGACCAGGTTCAGGAATAGCTACTTCCCCACAGCCATCAGGTTATTAAACTTGGCTCGGGCAAAACTCTGAACATTAATAACCCATTATCAGTTATTTGCACTTGATCAGTTTATTTATTCATGTGTGTATATATTTATATAATGGTATATGGACACACTGATCTATTCTGTAGTCATGCCTACGATGTTCTGTTGTGCTGAAGCAAAGCAAGAATTTCATTGTCCGATCAGGGACACATGACAATAAACTCTCTTGAATCTTGAAACTTGAATCTGTCTCTCTCTCTATTATCCCCCCCTTCTCCCCTCTCCTCTTATCTCTCTCCTCCTTCTCTCCCTCACCATATTTTATTTTACCCAATTTCGTTTTCTCTCTCTCTCTCTCTCTCTCTCTCTCTCTCTCTCTCTCTCTCTCTCTCTCTCTCTCCCTCTCTCCAAAACTGTCTCAAAACGTTCCCAAATCTTTCCAACTCTCCCAGACTTTCTCTCACACTCATTCCCTCCTGTGAGGGATAAAGTGATTAAACCCCATTATAGTAAGGAGTCTTAAAGAGGATTCAAACTGATAGGGGCCTGGGAGAGGGTTCTGACACAGCTGTGTATAAAAGTTACCAGACCCATCCTTGAGTAAGAAGCAATAGCATCGTATAGCGGTAGAAGGGAGTGATGTAGAGAGATCCCTATCAGTAGAATGGAGTGATAGATGGGACCCTCGTCACTATAGCTTAGCTTTAGTACTGATATAGGAGAACTGAGAGGGTTCACTTGGAGGTGAGTAAAACTAGGGTAGGTCATGAGCAACTGAGCATGCTTAATAGAATAAATGAATATTACAACACACCCCTGGTCAAGAAACTGCTCATTACCATGAACATGTCTGGACATGCGATGTATGATATGGGAGGTACTGGGGGGATGTACCTACAGATTGTGCACCTCAGACCCTGATTGGAGAATGGTCCGGAGGGGAGGTTGAATGTAAAATTGTGTGTATAAAGGGGGATGACTTCTCTGACTTCGGTGTGTCTTGACTTGGAGAGGCACCCGGTTCTGCAGATTCGTGAAAAATAAAGAATCTCTTGCTTCCAAGATTTAGTCTTTGAGCAGTGATTGTGAGCACAAAGCGTATCTCACAAACTGGGGGCTCGTCCGGGATCGCCACTCCGGCTGCTTGGTGGAGGCAAAGAAGGAGGGGAAGGTGCACCCTGCTGATTTCAGCAGTCTCTGATCTCCTTGCTTGCCATCAGCAGTTTGAGCGAGTGATATTCGGGTAAAAAGACTCGGGAAGCAAGAGGGGGTGTAAGGTGAATAAATAAGGAACAGTCGAGCGATTCTTGTGCACAAGACCCAGGTAAGAAAACTGACTATTAAGTATTGCCTGGGCGACCGGGGTCTGTCGGACGGGAATAGTACGACGAGACAATGGAAACCGGAACGGGAAAAGGGCCCGGGGAAACAGGATAAGGCTCACACTGGTATAGAGCCGCACATTCCGCCCGATAGTCCGTTGGGGCGAATGTTGCACGGATGGGGTGAAGGGAACACCCGGGGTAAGAGTAAGGAAACTATGATAAAGTTTTGTTACTTTGAATGGCCAAAGGAGCCTATCCGAGGGAGCGCAGTGTGGTGGTCAAGGTTGGGTTCAAATGAAGACTGGGTTGAAACAAGCGTTGAATGTTTTTGTGAATGAATGAGAGACGCCAAATCAAATAGAAAAAGGACTATGCCCGGTGCTGGAAACCCAATAATGGGATGTTTCCGTTAAAGACAGAGAGAGAGCAGGATGAATCTGACTGGCCCCAATTGGTGATGACTACCTACGACGTCTGCCCCCGCCATTTGAATCCCAGCCCCCAAATATACCCCCATCAGCTCCGGCTGCATCTGCCCAGGAGGTCCCACTAATTCAGAGCGGCTCGGCAGTAAACCTTTCCGGTCCTGTCTCAGAAGAGACAGATAATAGAGAATCACGGAAAGTAGAGAAGAAACAGGATGAAAGAAACTGTGATTCAAACATAGAACGTGAAGGAGAGAGCCAGTCAGATAAGGAAGAGGAAATAAAAAGTGAGGATGAGGATGGGACGGGTGTCCCAGGCAGTAGTCGGATGACACGATCTCAAACGAGGGCAGCCAAACAAAGATCAGACCGATCTGTTCAAATGAAAGCCCCTAAGAGAGGTCCCGTTAGGGGGAAATGAAGGGGGGATGGGATTTGTAAATGTGCCTCTCACCAGTATGGAGGTGAGGAACTAAAAAGGAGATGAAAAGTTTATTGGAAGACCCCTTGGGACTGGCTGAACAAATAGATCAGTTCCTAGGGCCAAATATATATATACATGGGAAGAAATGATGTGGATTTCTCTGCCACAGAAAGTAGTTGAGGCCAGTTCGTTGGCCATATTTAAGAGGGTGTTTGATGTGGCCCTTGTGGCTGAAGGGATCGGGGGGTATGGAGAGAAGGCAGGTACAGGATACTGAGTTGGATGATTAGCCATGATCATATTGAATGGCGGTGCAGGTTCGAAGGGCCGAATGGCCTGCTCTTGCACCTAATTTCTATGTTTCTATGTTTCTATGAAAAATATTGAGTTGTTTCAAACAATCTCATTGAAGTAAGAATGGAACTAATGTGATGTGTGTGTAAAAACCTGTTTTGTGTGAATGAGGAAGCTTGTATATGTGATAGGTTTGTTTGCTGTGGGTCACATACTGTAAGGGTATGTGTGTGTGTTCCTTTAAGAAATTGTAAGCAATTGGGGAGGTTACGGACAGCTGTAAGGTAACGGACGACGCTTTGTATCATCGCAACTTAAAAGGGGAAAGTTGGAAAATGTAGGTTACATAGAAACATAGAAACATAAAAATTAGGTGCAGGAGTAGGCCATTCAGCCCTTTGAGCCTGCACCGCCATTCAATATGATCATGGCTGATCATCCAACTCAGTATCCCGTACCTGCCTTCTCTCCATACCCTCTGATCCCCTTAGCCACAAGGGCCACATCCAACTCACTCTTAAATATAGCCAATGAACTGGCCTCAACTACCCTCTGTGGCAGAGAGTTCCAGAGACTCACCACTCTCTGTGTGAAAAAAGTCTTTCTCATCTCGGTCTTAAAGGATTTCCCCCTTATCCTTAAGCTGTGACCCCTTGTCCTGGACTTCCCCAACATCGCGAACAATCTTCCTGCATCTAGCCTGTCCAACCCCTTAAGAATTTTGTAAGTTTCTATAAGATCCCCTCTCAATCTCCTAAATTCCAGAGGTTGCTTGGCTTTGTTGATTTCTTTTCAGTAAAGTTAATTTGGAAAATTGTTAGTCGTATGTATTTAAACTAGGAATTGGAATTTGGGAAATGTAGGGAGAATGGTTTGAACAAAATTAGAAATAAGTTAATTGCTGAACAACAAGCAGCTTTTATGGTTTGTTTAGATAAACATTCTGGTTGGAGAAGGGTAATAAATTAATGGGGTTCAGGGGAAAAAAAGAGGAGTTGGCAGACAAGGATGTCAGTAATGGGAAGTTTATTTACTTCAGAAGAAAGACAGATGGTCAGACAAGCAGGAATAAAGATCTGGGGAAAGGGGTTGCAGGCTCCGGGGGTAGCAGCAGACGCAGGTCAGCAGTTGCTAAAGGTTAATTTCGTAACCAAGTCATGGCCAGATATTAGAAAGAAACTGGAAAATTGGAGGATTGGAATGTCATACCATTAAATCAATTGTTAACAGAGGCTCAGAAATATGTGTATGATGGGATGAGGAAAAACAGAAGGGAATGTCCCAGGCTACGACGGGAGGTGCAGTCGTACACACTCATGGAGGAAGAATAGGGAAGTCGGGGGTCCTGCTCCCTGGGGTGTATGGGATACACACGGGAACCTCTGGTAAACTTGAAATTAGGACCCCAGGGAGAGGATATGGTATTTATGGTAATTTGGGAGTGGAGAGATCAAGTGGAACTAAGGTACCAGAAGAAATTGGATTAGGTGAAAAACAAGTCAGAATCTCGGGGGTAGGCGGGAAAGTGATGACTGCCCCCGAGGTAGAAGGGGTGGTGGTAAAATATGAGGATCAAGAAGTCAGTGGAACATTTTAAAAGGAAGGTGAATAAATTTGCAAAGGAGGATAAACTATCTGAGAAGTAAGACATTGAGTTTAGAATGAGAAAGAAGGCAGATCAGAAAGGATTAAAGTGGGAAGCAGAGGGATAAATTGATGAGACTGCTTTAGAAAGAAAGAGCGTGAAAAAGGAAAGACAATGTTGTCAGTAACAACAGACCTGGTTGAAAAGTCTGAAATAAGTGATGCACCGACACACAGTGAGTCCTATGACAGAGCCAAACAGGGGCCAGAGATTCCATGCCAATAATAAATGTATTTGGGAGAGTGTTTTCTCAAATGCCCTATCAGGAGTGAAATAAATCTGGATCTAAGCCCAGACAAGACTTGTAAGGAGATAGGTAATGGATAAGGTGTGTTGGGGATGTGAACAGGTACGATAATCAGGAAATAATAATAATAATAATAATAATAATAATAATAATAATAATAATAATAATAATAATAATAATAATAATATTAAGATAATGGTGAACATAGCTATGGTAAGAACATTAAGAAGAGGTATTAAGTACACCTAGGCTAGGATGCGGCAGCGTTTTAAATCCCAGCGCCGTGTTTTTAATCAGATGTTGTAGGCAGATTTGGAAGGAGTTGATATAGTATGTGGATGATTTGTTGGTTTGTTCCACAAGTGAGGAGCAATGTGAGAGAGAGACGTTGTAATTATCTTGGAAAAGATGGCACAGGAGGTCATGATGTATCAAGGAAGAAGTTTTTGTTTTGTCAGCAGCAGGTAGAATATTTTAGACGAGTAACATCTAAAGAAGTAAAAGCTATAGCGCCGGATCAAATTGGAAGCTTGCCTGCAATCTTGCTTAGCTCAATTGGCAGAAATTAAGGCTTTAAGAGCAGCATATGTACATGGAGTCTGGCACATGTTTGGAGCAGTAGGGAAACAGAGAGGCTTTGAGAAAAGCAACGGAGACCCCTTGCAAAGTTAGCAGTGTCCCCCTATGAAATGTTGTATGGGTTACCTTATTTGGGAAAGATAGAAGGAATACCCACCATAGAGGGCAGTGATGTATTCTTAAGGAACTATTTACTGGCAGTATCTCGTTCCCTTACAGAATTAAAAGCTAAAGGACTATTGGCTCAAAGCCCACCACTCGACTTTCCAATACATGCTGTAAAGGCCGGCGACTGGGTACTGGTCAAGAATTGGAAGGAGGAGAAACTCCAGCCCAGGTGGACCGGCCCATACCTACTATTACTGACAACCGAGACAGCAGTACGAACAAAAGAAAAAGGGTGGACCCACGCAATCCGTGTTAAAGAACCCGTTGATCCACCCGCCCCTGATGAGGAGGAACAGTGGATGGTGAAGCCAGGAAACAAGCCCCAAACATTAACTTTAAAAAAAAAAAGAATTGAATGCATAACTGATAGTATGAAAGGAGCAGTCGTGGTATTGTTTGCTTTGCATGTAATTATGGTAAAAGGTATTAATAATTGTGATAAATGTTATCATCCTATCAGATACAGAGGGCGGACAACCAGATCATTTACCTATCATTCCCATGTGAACGATGCTTGCTATAACCTGAAGACTAGAACCATTTGTAAAGAGGGGGGAAAGAAGTATTTTATGGTAGGGAATAGGGGATATGTAGGGAGGTTTGGGTACGTTAACTGCCCAAAGGGAGAGAGATGGGTTTGTGTAACCAAGGCAGGACAGTTAGGTTTCCCTTTCCAGGTCGTAAAAATGGGCAATAGATAAGATGAAAGAGGAAGTAATAAAAGAGTTTACAGAAGTAGTAGTCACCAAGCCTCCCCCTCCCCCACCTACTCAGCCTCAATTGCACCAGACACTGTACGAAGAAATAAAGAAGCAGATTGAGATCCCTGAAGGAGAAAAAAACCTGTTTGTGGACTTGGCCCTCCGGATAGCTGGAATCCTGAATGTGACTAACTGTTGGGTCTGTGGCGGACCACTGATGAGCTCACGTTGGCCGTGGAGAGGATCCATTATTGAAGTATGGGACCTGATGGAGTGGAACCTGACAGTTGGACAAGACCGAGATCCCCAGGCATGGGTCCTGACAGACGCTCCGGTAGGGACTGAGTGTATCGCTAGGCCCTGGGCAAAGGATGCCGTCCTAGTAGGCAGCGGCCCCTGCCAGCGCATCGTCACCCAGTGGCCAAATCAGTCCCGAGTGTGGTGGCCAGAGGAGCCTAAATGGTATCCAACTAAGAAATACGGGAAAAACTGCGCTATCTGGATGAAGACTGATGGAATGGAATCGACTGGACTATGGAACTGCACCGGGAACAACCCTTATCAAGGAATCCCAGTGTTGCGAGACATATGGAACAAGGTTGCCTCTAGTGGACCGGCCCCTGAAGGACTGTTATGGATACGCAGATACAAGGCATACTCGGTGTTACCGATAAATTGGAGCGGGACTTGCTTTATTGGACTGGTACAACCGGGAATTTTCCTGTTAAACACCGAAGAAGGGCGGTTGCTACGAACACCTGTATTTGACGATCTATATCGGAAGAAGAGGAAAATAGACAATGGAGAATGTGAAGATGATGAATGGCCACCAGCAAGAATCATCTCATACTACGGACCAGCCACTTGGGCACAAGATGGATCCTGGGGCTACCGAACACCAGTATATATGTTAAACCGGATCATAAGGCTACAGGCAGTACTGGAGGTAATTACCAACCAAACTGCGGGGGCGCTGGAGATGCTGGCAAAGCAGCAGACACAGATGAGAGCAGCGATATACCAGAACAGGTTAGCCCTAGATTACCTCTTGGCAGAAGAAGGAGGGGTATGCGGGAAATTTAACCTCTCTAATTCCTGTTTGAACATCGATGACAATGGACAGGCAGTGATGAACATATCAGAAGGAATCCGTAAATTGGCAATTGGCACATGTTCCAATACAGAAGTGGAATACGATTATGGGAACCCAATGGTGGGATTCCATCCTCGGAGGAACATGGTGGAGAACGGTGGGACTCGTGTTTCTATGTGCAGTGGCTGGACTGGTCTTTATCCCCTGTTGTATCCCTTGTTTTAGAGAACTTATTACAAGAAGTATAAGTCAGATGCAGGCTGTAGTCATGCCTATGGGAGAGAAAGGGGAAATACAGAGAATAATGATAATGCGGCCAGGGGAGGTCCATGATCTACAGGAAAAGAAGATTAGGACAATGTTACGTCAATTCGAGTTGAGGGAACTTGAAATGGGGGTTTAATCAGTATATGCGTAGCAAAAGAAAAAGGGAGGATTGTGAGGGATAAAGTGATTAAACCCCATTATAGTAAGGAGTCTTAAAGAGGATTCAAACTGATAGGGGCCAGGGAGAGGGTTCTGCCACAGCTGTGTATAAAAGTTACCAGACCCATCCTTGAGTAAGAAGCAATAGCATTGTATAGCGGTAGAAGGGAGTGATGTAGAGAGATCCCTATCAGTGGAATGGAGTGATAGATGGGACCCTCGTCACTATAGCTTAGCTTTAGTACTGATATAGGAGAACTGAGAGTGTTCACTTGGAGGTGAGTAAAACTAGGGTAGGTCATGAGCAACTGAGCATGCTTAATAGAATAAATGAATATTACAACACACCCCTGGTCAAGAAACTGCTCATTACCATGAACATGTCTGGACATGCGATGTATGATATGGGAGGTACTGGGGGGGATGTACCTACAGATTGTGCACCTCAGACCCTGATTGGAGAAGGGTCCGGAGGGGAGGTTGAATGTAAAATTGTGTGTATAAAGGGGGATGACTTCTCTGACTTCGGTGTGTCTCGACTTGGAGAGGCACCCGGTTCTGCAGATTCGTGAAAAATAAAGAATCTCTTGCTTCCAAGATTTAGTCTTTGAGCAGTGATTGTGAGCACAAAGCGTATCTCACACCTCCCCTCTCTCTCCCCCTCCCTCTCTCTCCCCCTCTCCCTCTCTCTCTCAATCTCTCCAAAACGTCCCCAAAAAATTCTCAAAGGTTTTATCAAAACTCTCTCAAACTTTCTCTCCCACTCCTTCCCTCCTTCCCCCCTTCTCTCCCTTAATCTCTCCAAAACTTTCTCAAACTCTCAAAACTTTCTTAAAACTCTCCAAATGTTCTCTCTTCTCCCCCCCCCCCCCACGTCTCTCTCTCTTTCTCTCAATCTCGCCCAAACCTCCTCAAAATGTTCTCAAAACTCTCCCAAACTTTCTCTCCCTCCCTCTTTCCCTCTCTCCATCCCTTCACCCCCCCCCTTTTTCCCTCCGTAAATGCACCAAAAAAACCCTTTCGCCCTCCACCCGGACGCCTGAGATACGCCGTCCCGCTTTGCCAGCGCCGGTGCGCCGCCCTAAAGCGTCCTCCTCAAAAAATATTTTAATTATAAATGAATAAATAAATAAGTCACACTCCTCCACACTCACCAATGAGAATAGTTTTTTGTCGGCGCGTTCCCCGTAACGAATGAGCAATTGTAACGAATTGGCTTAAGCCCATCGCACACTGTTTAAAATGGCAATGTAGACAACAATGCTGGAGAAACTCAGCGGGTGAGGCAGCATCTATGTCTGAGTTTGACCCTTCTTCAGACTCAAGCATTTTTGTCCACCGCTCTATAGATGCTGCCTCACCCGGATTCACATTCCCGTGCAGATGGTGTGATAGGTGAGACACGACTGTGGACCCAGCACCGACCCCCCTGAGACACCACTCATACCTCCCATCCTCACCTCCGGCGGCTCTCTCTGTGTCCGGCGGCCACTCTGTCCACACCGCATGAAGTTTTAACCCCGGCCCGGAGCGGACTGGGTGAGTGGGGGCGTCGGTGCCTCCTCTGAGGATGAATCTCGGGCTAAGGCGCCGCTCCGATGCCCAACCCCCGGATCACTGCTCCTCACCTCCCCCGGACCCCCGGGTCACTGACCCTTACCTCACCCGGACCCCCGGGTCACTGACCCTTACCTCTCCCGGACCCCCGGGACACTGACCCTTACCTCTCCCGGACCCCCGGGTCACTGACCCTCACCCTCCTCCCCCGGTTCACTGATCCTCACCTTCCCCGGACCCCCAGGTCACTGACCCTCACCTGCCCCGGACCCCAGCTGGACACAGAGCGCCTGGGCCGGCCCGCATTCCTGTGGAGGGGGGGAGAGAAGGAAATATTCCCCGGACATCGCCAAGTCTCCGCTCACTCCTGGTGTTGTCGCCGCTTCACTGACGCACACTCTCACACACAACCTAACACACACCCTTACACACACACTGGCACACACAAGTTTTAAAGGGATATGGGTCAAATGCAGATAAATGGGACCAGTTTAAATGGGGCATCTTGAACTGCATGGAGAAGTTGGGAAGAAGGGCCTGTTTCCATGCTGTAAGACTATAACACATTGTAGAAAGGGTGCAATTGTTCTGGAGAGGGTCCATGGGCGATTTATGAATATATTGGCAAGGCTGGAATTTTTGTTTCACTTTGAAGAAACATTTGATAACTGGGATAACCTCTGCAGCAACGGAGGTGAAGAAAAGACTTACTTGAGGTGAATAATATTATGAGAATAGAACCTGTTTTGCTTAACAAAGTGTAGGAAGGAACTGCGGATGCTGGTTTAAACTGAAAATAGACACTAAAAGCTGAACTAACTCAGCAGGACAGGCAGCATCTCTGGAAAGAAAGAATGGGTGATGTTTCGGATCGAGACCTTCAGACTGAAGAGGTTGAAAACCGGACATAAAACACAATGACTGGAGATGTCGCAAGGATGGAGGCTGTACATAATGTTCCAACCTCTATAACTCAACTCCAAGACTGGAAATGTCGCAAATACCGCAAGACTCAGTGCTGGGACCCCAGCTATTTACAATATAATGATTTGTACGAGGGAATTTAATGCAACATCTCTAAGTTTGCAGATGACATGAAGCGGGGGGGGGGAGGGGGAGTGTTAGCTGTGAGGAAGATGCTAGGAGGCTGCAAGGTGACATGGATAGGCTGGGTGAGTGGGCAAATGGATGGCAGATGCAGTATAATGTGGATAAATGTTAGGTTATCCACTTTGGTGGCAAGAACAGGAAAGTAGACTATTATCTGAATGGTGGCCGATTAGGAAAAGGTGAGATGCAACGAGACCTGGGTGTCATGGTACACCAGTCATTGAAAGTAGGCATGCAGGTGTGAGGGATAAAGTGATTAAACCCCATTAAAGTAAGGAGTTTTAAAGAGAATCCGAACTGAGAGGGGCTGGAGAGAGGATTCTGACACAGCTGCGTCTGAAGGCTGCCAGACCCATCCTTGCGTCCTTCAGTAAGAAGTAATAGCATTGTATAGCAGTAGAAGGGAGTGATGTAGAGAGATCCATATCAGTGGAAGGGAGTGATAGATGGGACCCTTGTCACTATAGCTTAGCTTTAGTACTGATATAGGAGAACTGAGAGGGTTCACTAGGAGGTGAGTAAAACTAGGGTAGGTCATGAGCAACTGAGCATGCTTAATAGAAGAAATGAATATTACAACACACCCCTGGTCAAGAAACTGCTCATTACCATGAACATGTTTGAACATGCGATGTATGATATGGGAGGTGCGAGGGCATGTACGGTGGGATGTACCTACAGATTGTGCACCTCAGACCCTGATTGGAGAAGGGTCCGGAGGGGAGGTTGAATGTAAAATTCTGTGTATAAAGGGGGATGACTTCTTTGGCTTCGGTGTGTCTCGATTTGGAGAGGCACCCGGGTCTGCAGAGTCGAGAGGAATAAAGAACATGCTTCCAAGATTTAGTCTTTGAGCATTAATTGTGAGCACAAAGCGTATCTCACAAATTGGGGGCTCATCCGCGATCGCCACTCCGGCTGCTTGGTGGAGGCAAAGAAGGAGGGGGAAGGTGCACCCTGCTGATTTCAGCAGTCTCTGATCTCCTTGCTTGCCATCAGCAGTTTGAGCGAGTGATATTCGGTGGGAAAGATTCGGGAAGCAAGAGGGGGTGTAAGGTAAATACATACGGGACGGTCGAGAGATTCTTGTGCACAGGACCCAGGTAAGAAAAGCGACTATTAAGTATTGCCTGGGCGGCCGGGGTCTGTCAGACGCGAATAGTCCTACGAGACGATGGGAAACCGGAACGGGAAAAGTAACGGTCCGGGGAACCTGGATGAGGCTCATACTGATATGGAGCCTAACATTCCGCCCGATAGTCCGTTCGGGCGAATGTTGGATGGGGTGAAGGGAACACCCGGGGTAAGAGTAAGGAAACTATGATAAAGTTTTGTTACTTTGAATGGCCAGAAGGAGCCTATTCGAGGGAGCGCAGTGTGGTGGCCGCGGTTGGGTTCAAATGAGGACTGGGTGGGACAGGCGATGAATGTTTTTGTGAATGAAAGACAAACGCCGAATCAAATAGAAAAGGAATATGCCCAGTGCTGGAAACCAAATAATGGGATGTTTCCGTTAAAGACGGAAAGAGAGCAGGATGAACCTGACTGGCCACCAATTGGTGATGATCACCTACGGAGACTGCCCCCGCCATATGAATCCCAGCCCCCAAATATATCCCCATCAGCGTCGGCTGCATCTGCCCAGGAGGTCCCACTAAGCCAGAGCGGATCGGCAGTAAACCTGTCCGCTCTTGTCTCAGAAGAGACAGATAATAGAGAATTACAGAAAGTAGAATGTGAAGGAGAGAGAGCCAGTCAGATAAGGAAGAGAAAATAAAAAGTGAGGACAAGGATGGGACGGGTGTCCCAGGCAGTAGTCGGAGGACGCGATCTCAAACGAGGGCAGCGGAACAGAGATTAGACTGATCTGTTCAAATGAAGCCCCTCAGGGAGGTCCCGTTAGGGGGAAATGCCGGGGGGATGGGATTTGTAAATGTGCCTCTCACCAGTATGGGGGTGCGGAATTTTAAAAAGGAGATGAAAAGTTTATTGAAAGACCCCTTGGGACTGGCTGAACAAATAGATCAGTTCCTAGGGCCAAAAATGTTTTTATGAAAAATAGTGAGTTGTTTCAAACAATCTCATTGAAGTAAGAATGGAACTAATGTGATGAGTGTGTAAAAAAACGGTTTTGTATGAATGAGGAAGTTTGTATATGTGATAGGTTTGTTTGCTGTGGGCCACATGTTGTAATGGTATGTGTGTGTGTTCCTTTAAGAAATTGTAAGCAATGGGGGAGGTTATTGTAAGGTAACGGACAACGCTTTGTATCATCGCAACTTAAAAATGGGAAGTTGGAAAATGTAGGTTGCTTGGCTTCTATAGATTTCTTTTCAGTAAAGTTAATTTGGAAAACGGTTAGTCGTATGTATTTAAACTAGGAATTGGAATTTGGGAATTGTAGGGGGAATGGTTTGAACAAAATTACAAATAAGTTAATTGCTGAACAACAAGCAGCTTTTATGGTTTGTTTAGATAAACATTCTGGTTGGAGAAGGGTAATAAATTAATGGGGCCCAGGGGAAAAAAAAAGGAGTTGGCAGACAATGATGTCAATAATGGGAAGTTTGTTTACTTCAGAAGAAAGACAGATGGTCAGACAGGCAGGAGAAGGGGTTACAGGATTAAAGCGGGAGCAGTAAAATATCCCATTACTGCGCCGGATTGGAGTAACCAAACAGAAGAAGTGTGAGAGATCTCAGGGAGATAATAATCAAGGGAATCAGAGAAGCCGTTCCCAAGGGACAGAATTTCGAATGGGCTTTTGAAAATCAGCAGAACAAGGACGAACCTCCGACAGTGTTCTTACATAGGTTGAGGAGGAATGTCCAGCAGTATTCGGGGATAGACCCTGATTCAGACGCAGGTCAGCAGTTGCTAAAGGTTAATTTTGTAACCAAATCATGGCCAGACATTAGAAAGGAATTGGAAAAATTGGAAGATTGGAATGACAAACCATTGAATCAATTGTTAACAGAGGCTCAAAGGGTATATGTAAGACGGGATGAGGAGTACAGAAGGGGGGAATCGAAGGTGATAGAAGGCCGGGTGCTCATGGAGACCGGGGAAGGGGAAGCGGTAGTATTAGAGAATGGAGGAACCGAAGTTGGGGTCCCCGGGAAAACAAGGAACAAGGATCAGGAGGGTGGTACACGGGGCCATCCTGGTGTTACTATTGTAACGAGGAGGGTCATTTCAAGAGGGAATGTCCCAGGCTACGACGGGAGGTGCAGTCGTACACACTCATGGAGGAAGAATAGGGAAGTCGGGGGTCCTGCTCCCTGGGGTGTATGGGATACACACGGGAATCTCTGGCAAACTTGAAATTAGGACCCCAGGGAGAGGATATGGTATTTATGGTAATTTGGTAGTGGAGAGATCAAGTGGAACTAAGATACCAGAAGAAATTGGATTAGGTGAAAAACAAGTCAGAATCTCGGGGGTAGGAGGGAAAGTGCTGACATTACCCGAGGTAGAAGGGGTGGGGGTAAAATATGAGGATCGAGAAGTCAGTGGAAGATTTCAAAAGGAAGGTGAATAAATTTGCAAAGGAGGATAAACTATCTGAGAAGTAAGACATTGAGTTTAGAATGAGAAAGAAGGCAGATCAGAAAGGATTAAAGTGGGAAGCAGAGGGATGAATTGATGAGACTGCTTTAGAAAGTAAGAGCGTGAAAAAGGAAAGACAATGTTGTCAGTAACAACAGACCTGGTTGAAAAGTCTGAAATAAGTGATGCACCGACACACAGTGAGTCCTATGACAGAGCCAAACAGGGACCAGAGATTCCATGCCAATAATAAATGTATTTGGGAGAGTGTTTTCTGAAATGCCCTATCGGGAGTGAAATAAATCTGGATCTAAGCCCAGACAAGGCTAGTAAGGAGATAGGTAATTGATAAGGTTTGTTGGGGATGTGAACAGGTACGATAATCAGGAAATAATAATAATAATAATAATAATAATAATAATAATAATAATAATAATAATAATAATAATAATAATAATAATAATAATAATAATAATCTTATTAATAATATTAAGATAATGGTGAACGTAGCTATGGTAAGAACATTAAGAAGAGGTATTAAATACACCTAGGCTAGGATGCGGCAGCGTTTTAAATACTAGCGCCGTGTTTTTAATCAGATGTTGTAGGCAGATTTGGAAGGTGTTGATATAGTATGTGAATGATTTCTTGGTTTGTTCCACAAGTGAGGAGCAATGTGAGAGAGAGACATTGTAATTATCTTGGAAAAGATGGCACAGGAGGTCATGGAGTATCAAGGAAGAAGTTTTTTGCTTTGTCAGCAGCAGGTAGAATATTTTGGACGAGTAATATCTAAAGAAGTAAAAGCTATAGCGCAGGATCAAATTGGAAGCTTGCCTGCAATCTTGCTTAGCTCAATTGGCAGAAATTAAGGCTTTAAGAGCAGCATATGTACATGGAGTCTGGCATATGTTTGGAGCAGTAGGGAAACAGAAAGGCTTTGAGAAAAGCAACGGAGACCCCATGCAAAGTTAGCAGTGTCCCCCTATGAAATGTTGTTTGGGTTACCTTATTTGGGAAAGATAGAAGGAATACCCACCATAGAGGGCAGTGATGTATTCTTAAGGAACTATTTACTGGCAGTATCTCGTTCCCTTACAGAATTAAAAGCTAAAGGACTATTGGATCAATGCCCACCACTCGACTTTCCAATACATGCTGTAAAGGCCGGTGACTGGGTACTGGTCAAGAATTGGAAGGAGGAGAAACTCCAGCCCAGGTGGACCGGACCGTACCTAGTATTACTGACAACCGAGACAGCAATACGAACAAAAGAAAAAGGGTGGACCCACGCGATCCGGGTTAAAGGACCCGTCGATCCACCTGTTCCTGATGAGGAGGAACAGTGGATGGTGAAGCCAGGAAACAAACCCCTAACAGTAATTTAAAAAAAAAAGAATTGAATGTATAACTGACAGTATGAAGGGAGCAGTCGTGGTATTGTTTGCTTTGTATGTAATTGTGGTAAAAAGTGTTAATAATTGTGATAAATGTTATCATCCTATCAGATATGGAGGGCGGACGACCAGACCATTTACCTATCATTCCCATGTGAACGGTGCATGCTATAATCTGAGGACTAGAACAATTTGTGAAGAGGGGGGAAAGGAGTATTTGATGGTAGGCAATAGGGGGTATATAGGGAGGTTTGGGCCCGTAACCTGCCCAAGGGGAGAGAGATGGGTTTGTGTAACCAAGGCAGGACAGTTAGGTTTCCCTTTTCAGATCGTAAAATGGGCAATAGATAAGATGAAGGAGGAAGTAATAAAAGAGTTTACAAAAGTAGTAGTCACTAAACCTCCCACTCCCCCACCTACTCAGCCTCAATTGCACCAGACACTGTACGAAGAGATAAAGAAGCAGATTGAGATCCCTGAAGGAGAAAAAAAACCTGTTTGTGGACTTGGCCCTCCGGATAGCAGGAATCCTGAATGAGACTAACTGCTGGGTCTGTGGCGGACCACTGATGAGCTCACGTTGGCCGTGGAGGGGATCCATTATTGAAGTATGGGACCTGATGGAGTGGAACCTGACAGTTGGACAAGACCGAGATCCCCAGGCATGGGTCTTGACAGACGCTCCGGTAGGGACTGAGTGTATCGCTAGGCCCTGGGCAAAGGATGCCGTCCTAGTAGGCAGCAGCCCCTGCCAGCGCATCGTCACCCAGTGGCCAAATCAGTCCCGAGTGTGGTGGCCAGAAGAGCCTAAATGGTATCTAACCAAGAAATTCGAGAAAAACTGCGCTATCTGGATGAAGACTGATGGAATGGAATCGACTGGACTATGGAACTGCACCGGGAACAACCCTTATCAGGGAATCCCAGTGTTGCGAGACATATGGAACAAGGTTGCCTCTAGTGGACCGGCCCCTGAAGGACTGTTATGGATATGCAGATACAAGGCATACTCGGTGTTACCGATAAATTGGAGCGGGACTTGTTTTATTGGACTGGTACAACCTGGATTTTTCCTGTTAAACACCAAAGAAGGCGGGTCGTTAGGAACACCTGTATTTGATGACCTATATCGGAAAAAGAGGAAAATAGACATTGGAGAATGGAAAGATGATGAATGGCCACCAGCAAGAATCATCTCATACTACGGACCAGCCAATTGGGCACAGGATGGATCCTGGGGCTACCGAACACCAGTATACATGTTAAACCGGATCATAAGACTTCAGGCAGTACTGGAGGTAATTACCAACCAAACTGCGGGAGCGCTGGAAATGCTGGCAAAGCAGCAGACGCAGATGAGAGCAGCGATATACCAGAACAGGTTAGCCCTAGATTACCTCCTGGCAGAAGAAGGAGGGTAATGCGGGAAATTCAACCTCTCTAATTGCTGTTTGAACATCGATGATAATGGACAGGCAGTGATGGACATATCAGAAGGGATCCGTAAGTTGGCACATGTTCCAATACAAAAGTGGAATTCGATTATGGGAACCCAATGGTGGGATTCCATCCTCGGAGGAACATGGTGGAGAACTGTGGGACTCGTGTTTCTATGTGCAGCGGCTGGACTGATCTTTATCCCCTGTTGCATCCCTTGTTTTAGGGAACTTATTACCAGAAGTAAGTCAGATGTAGGCGGTAGTCATGCCTATGGGAGAGAGAGGGGAAATACAGAAAATAATGATAATGCGGCCAGGGGAGGTTCATGATTTACAGGAAGAGAAGGTTAGGACAATGTTACGTCAGTTCGAGTTGAGGGAACTTGAAATGAGGGTTTAATCAGTGTATGCGTAGCAAAAGAAAAAGGAGGATTGTGAGGGATAAAGTGATTAAACCCCATTAAAGTAAAGCGTTTTAAAGAGAATTCGAACTGAGAGGGGCTGGAGAGAGGGTTCTGACACAGCTGTGTCTGAAGGTTGCCAGACCCATCCTTGAGTCCTTGAGTAAGAAGTAATAGCATTGTATAGTGGTAGAAGGGAGTGATGTAGAGAGATCCCTATCAGTGGAATGGAGTGATAGATGGGACCCTTGTCACTATAGCTTAGCTTTAGTACTGATATAGGAAAACTGAGAGGGTTCACTAGGAGGTGAGTAAAACTAGGGTAGGTCATGAGCAACTGAGCATGCTTAATAGAATAAATGAATATTACAACACACCCCTGGTCAACAAACTGCTCATTACCATGAACATGTTTGAACATGCAATGTATGATATGGGAGGTGCGAGGGGATGTACGGTGGGATGTGCCTACAGATTGTGCACCTCAGACCCTGATTGGAGAAGGGTCCAGAGGGGAGGTTGAATGTAAAATTCTGTGTATAAAGGGGGATGACTTCTCTGACTTGGTGTGTCTCGGCTTGGAGAGGCACCCGGCTTCTGCAGAGTCGTGAGGAATAAAGAACTCTTGCTTCCAAGATTTAGTCTTTGAGCATTAATTGTGAGCACAAAGCGTATCTCACATTAAGAAAATATTAACATTTTTAATTAGCTTAATGTCCCAATAACATTCACACAAGAATTCACAATATAACATGATTTTTTAATCTCATTGGCATAAATTTACAGGCCAAATGGAAGGAATTTAGTGTTTAATTCCCGTAAATTAATGGGCATTTCAATCATCTTGCGCGTGAGGTTTTGTAGAACGCGATCGATTGGAACGTTGCAGTTGCGGTGAATTTAAACCTCATATCGGCAGGAAAAACACTGCCGGTTCGTATGGGGCCTAAATCACCTTTTTGCAACGTGAAATTTGGATTAAGGTAATCCTACGAAGCACGTTTATATGTAAAATAAACGGCTTACCTTTAGCTGTCCCGTATGTGAATTCCGTCCCGTTGTTGGCGTTGACGGCATTAGAAGCGGATTTTTCTTTTACTCCAGCGTTGAAATTGTCCCGCGGTTAATTTTTTTTTTCACAGAGCGGCAGTCGGAACAAATCCTCAGCATTAGCTAGCACCCCGAGAAAATATATCTCGTACACGCAGGAGAAAACCGCATTTTAACCCCCCCCCCCCCCCCCCCCCCCCCCCCAAAGGCGCCAAAGTCGCGCACACGGCCAGTGGCAGAACTGCAGCTCCGCTGTAGTTAAGTTTTTTAACATACCAACTCCCTCTGTCTGGCTCACTGCCTCTCTGTAAATAATCAATAAATCACCAAATAAACTACACGTTTAGGGGAAATAAACCTGTCTGGGTTAAAACGGAGGTAAATAATGTTATAAACCCACAGGGGAGCGGCATAAACCCGGTCTGGGGTAAAACTGAAGTAAATAATGTTATAAACCCACAGAGGAGCGGCATAAACCCGGTCAGGGGTAAAACTGAGGAAAATAATGTTTTATACACACAGGGGGGCGGAATAAACTGAGCTGTGGATTTGTTCCCAAAACATCAGACTCTGACCCCTCGGTAAAATAATTCTAAATCTGCTGTGATCACATTACACAAGTTGGTATTTCATAAGAACCACATGAAATATCAGGCTGCCTTTTAAACCCATTTCCATAAAGTTTTGAGTCTTAACGGTTGTAGCTGTGCTATTGTGGCTTTTAAAAAAGTTTATTCTTGAAATAAAATCTATAATTCATTATTCTAAAATAAAACCAAATGACAGAAAGGACCATGACAAAATTAAAATTCTATTGATTTAAGTAAAAATTATAAAAGCATTACTTCAAAATTTATTAATCTAAGGCCACAGGTATGAGCTAAATGGCTAAATTATGGGGAAAATATCTCATGTGCAATAGAAATTAAAAGTAAATGCAAAGGCAGTTAAGTTTACTGCAAAAATAGATACCTAAAATTTATTAATAACGTCTGAGGAACAGATTTGCTTCTGCCAGAGAGAGAGAGACAGGGAGCGAGGGAGTGTGTAGGAAGGGAGGAGAGGGGTGAGAGGCTGGAGGCGGAAAGGGGGTGAAGTGAGTAGGGAAGCAGGGAGCAAGAGGAAAATGGGAGGGATTCATGGGGGAGTGGGTTTGGTGCTGAGGGGGGTGAATGGGGGCAGGGAACTGAGGGGGGAAGAGGGGTCAAGTGAGCCAAGGAAGGGGGAATGGAGCCAGGTGTGGGTGGGTTCACTTTGTTTGGGGGTGGGGAGGCGAAGGGGAGGAGCAAAGGGGGTAAGGAGCTGGAGGCGGCGGGGTAAGGGGCAGGGAGACAGGGGAGGAGGTCGCATTGTTTGGGGGTGGGGAGTGGGTTGCAGTTTAGGAAGTCAAACCAGGGTAGGGTCTTCACCGTGAATGGCAGGGCGCTGGGGGAATGTGTGGAGCTGAGGGGTCTAAGAGTGCAAGTATGAGTTGGGCCAAAGGGACTCTTTCCAACGCCGTATCAGTCTATGACTATGAGAAAGTGCTTGAGTATCTCAGCGAGTCAGGCAGCATCTGTGGAGAAGATAGACATAAAGTGCTGTAGTAATTCAATGGGTCAGGCAGCATCTGTGGAGAAGATAGATACAAAGTGCTGGAGTAATTCAATGGGTCAGGCAGCATCTGTGCAGCAGATAGACACAAAGTGCTGGAGTAATTCAATGGGTCAGGCAGCATCTGTGGAACAGATAGACACAACTTGCTGGAGTAATTCAACGGGTCAGGCAGCATCTGTGGAGCAGATAGACACAAAGTGCTGGAGTAATTCAATGGGTCAGGCAGCATCTGTGGAGCAGATAGACACAAAGAGCTGGAGTAATTCAATGGGTCAGGCAGCATCTGTGGTGAAGATAGATACAAAGTGCTGGAGTAATTCAATGGGTCAGGCAGCATCTGTGGAGCAGATAGACACAAAGTGCTGGAGTAATTCAATGGGTCAGGCAGCATCTGTGGAGCAGATAGACACAAAGAGCTGGAGTAATTCAATGGGTCAGGCAGCATCTGTGGAGAAGATAGATACAAAGTGCTGGAGTAATTCAACGGGTCAGGCAGCATCTGTGGAGCAGATAGACACAAAGTGCTGGAGTAATTCAACGGGTCAGGCAGCATCTGGAAAAGATAGACACAAAGTGTTCGAGTAACTCAGCGGGTCAGGCAGCATCTGTGGAGTAAAAATCCATGCAGGTCAAGGGGAGACTGTACAGACTCCACACAGATAGCACCCGTAGTCAGGATCGAGCCCAGGTCTCTGGCGATGATGCAGCAACTGTACCACTGCGCTGCTGTGCCGTGCAGAATTATATAACGGTTTCCTCCGCCATCAACGCACCCAATATGTGCTAGTAATGTCCTGTTTGCCAGCTTGTTGACCCTCTGTGTTCCCCTCCTGTAGGGTTTAGGGCGGCCATTGAGGGCGGCCAGGGTGCCGGTGAGCCCCTTCCCGTCACCCCCATCTGCTCTGTGTGCAGGCTGAGCTTCGAGGGGCGGAGCTTCAATGGAGGACCACATGACGGGGCTCAACAAGGAGAAGCGTTATGAGTGTGACATGTGTGGTAAGGCCTGGCAGTGCCCGAGTGAGCTGGAGACCCACCGGTGGATTCACACTGGAGAACGACCCTTCGACTGCTCGGAATGCGGCAAGAGCTTCACTCGCTACGTCAACCTGCTGCAGCACAACCGCGTGAGGCCCTTCACCTGCTCCACCTGCGGCAAGAGCTTTGTCCAGTTGTCGGGGCTACGGCAGCACCGGCGGGTGCACAGCAGTGAGCGGCCCTTCACCTGCTCCGACTGCGGCAAAGATTTCAAGTCGTTGCCGGAGCTGAAGCAGCATAGCCGCGTGGACACCGCGGAACGACCCTACACCTGCAGCGTCTGCGGCAAGAGCTGCACCCACTCCAGCAGCCTGCTGGTGCACCAGCGCACCCACATTGCCGAGCACCCCTACACCTGTGCTCAATGCGACAAGGGCTTCACCTGCTCCGACACCCTGCTGGTGCACCAGTGCACCCACACTGGGCAGCGGCCCTACATATGCGCCCAGTGCGGCAAGGGCTTCACCCGCTCTGGCAATCTGCTGGTGCACAGAGGCGAGCGTCCCTGCACCTGCAGCTTCCGCGGCAAGGGCTTCACACGCTCCGGCATTCTGCCGGAGCACCAGCATACCCACATCGAGGAGCGCCCCTACACCTGCGCCCAGTGCGGCAAGGGCTTCACCTGCACCTCCAAGCTGCTGTCCCACCAGCGGGTGCATGCCGGCGACTGTCCTGTCCCCAGCCCGGTGTGTGGAGAGCGCTTTGCCATGGCCTCGCAAGCCCTGTCTCACCAGCGCGTGCACACCAGTGGCCAGCCTTATGCTGCCCGTATTGTGGTGAGGAGTTTGATAACTCGCCGGGATTGCGGAAACACCAGCGGACCCACGCCGGTGGGCAGCTGCTACCACAATGACAACAGAGCATGGGGGCTGCGTGAGCACCAGCAGTACACACCGGAGAGAAACCCTTTGTGTGCGCTGAGTGTGGCAAGGGTTTCCCGCCTGTCCAGCCTGTGGCAACACTAGCGTACCCACAGCGGTGAGCGTCTCTTCCCCCGCCCGTCTTGTGGTAAGGGCTTCACCCACCTTGAACACCTACTGGAGCCACACCGGCCAGCGAGTCCACCGAGCGCACCGAGTCCCCACCGGCCAGCGCCCCTTCACCTGCCCGCTCTGTGGCAAGGCCTTTACCCGCTCCTCCAGCCTGCCGGCACACGTAGATAAGCGCTGTTTATGTTGACACAAAATGCTGGAAGGATTGGGTAATGTTTCGGATCGTTTCTTCAGTCACTCATTCCTTCTCTCCAGAGATGCTGCCTGTCCCGCTGAGTTACTCCAGCACTTTTTGTCCTTTTTGTAAACCAGCACCTGCAGTTCCTTGTTTTTGAACCATTCTGATTAACCATCTCTGCACCTTCTCCAAAGCCTCCACATCAGTCCTGTTATGGAGTGACCAGAACTGTATGCAATACTCCAAATGCTACCTGACCAATGTGCCTTAAAGCTGCACATATACATTCCTCTCTCTCCCCACACTCCCCCCACACTTGTACACAAATTCTCTCCACTCCACCCTCTCGTGCCCCCCTCCTCGCTCTCACACTCCCTCTCGCTCCCTGTCTCTCACACACACCCTCTCTTGCTCCGTCTCTCTCACACACTCCCTCTCTCGTTCCATCTCTCACACTCTCGCTCTGTCTCTCTCACACACTCCCTCTCTCGTTCCCTGTCTCTCTCACACACTCCCTCTCTAGCTCCCTCTCTCACTCTCCCTCTCTTGCTCCCTGTCTCTCTCCCACACCCCTCTCTCTGTCCCACTCTCACACGCACATACACATTCCCTCTCTCTCTTTTTCTCTCACACAGACTCCCTCTCTCTCTTGTTCTCCCTCACACACACACTCCCTCTCACACGCACCCATTTTGCTGTCTCACACACAAACTCTTTCTTGCTCTCGCGTACACACACTCTCTCTCTTGCTGATTTTCACACACTCCCTCTCTCACTCCCTCACACACTCCCTCTCTCACATACACTCCCACTTTCTTGCTCTCTCACCACATTCCCTCTCTCTTGCTCTCACACATGCACTCCTGCTCTCTCTCTCTCATACACACTCACTCTCACACACAAATATTCCCTCTCTCTCGCTCTCACACCAACAGTCCCTCTCTCACACACACACAAACACTCCCTCTCTCTACTCTCTCACACACACAATCCCTCTCTCTCGCACACAAATTCCCTCTCTTCCTCGCTCACGCGCACTTTCACACACACATTCTCACAGACGCTCTTACACACTCTCATGCACACATGCACGCTCACACACGCTCTCTCACACACACTCACTCACACACGCATAATCTCACACACGCACTCACACACATTCTCAAACGATCTTTCTGTCAAACATGTACTCTCACACACTCTCAAGCACACACGCCGATCTCCCGGTGGCTCAGCACTTCAACTCCCCCTCCCATTCCAAATCCTACCTTTCCGTCCTGAGCCTCCTCCATGGCCAGAGTGAGGAGCAGGGCAGTTTGCACTCCAGCAGTATGAACATTGACTTCTCTAATTTCAGGTAGTCTTTACTTTCCATCTCTCCCTCAGCCCACTGGCTCCACCTCTTCATTTCTTCTTCCCGCCTCCCTCACCATCACATCAGTTTGAAGAAGGGTTTCGACCCGAAATGTTGCCTATTTCCTTCACTCCATAGATGCTGCCTCACCCGCTGAGTTTCTCCATCGTGTGTGCTCTTTGTAGATCTCGCCACAGATTGCTTTGGTTTGCCTTTAACTATTTTGTTGCAGTCTGCTTTCTTTAAGAGACAAACTTTGACAACTGTGCTCTTTGGAATTCTTCCGAATTAAGTAAGTTTATTGGCCAAGTATTCACATACAAGAAATTTGCCTTGGTAAATTGGTAAAGGTTGCACTGTCAATAATGAAAGAAAATCCTAACCATCCAGAAATGAAAATAAATTATTCTCGCCTCCATGCATATCTGTAGCCGTAGGGAAGTTGGACACCTCCCCACTAATTCAAAGATAGTTCCTGCACTTGGCGACATTGTTTGGCCTCTGTTGTGTTTTATTTGTTTCAAGGATTTGATTATATTAGGTAATGTTTCTTTTCCTACAGGGGTCTTTCCTCTGATGAGTTTCTATAGCAAGATGTCCACTCTTGCCTTTATGAAGAGACTGACGATTTGTACCGCAAGGTATGACGGACAAATATGGGATTAGCTGTACAAAAGAAAGTCTTGATGCATTTGTGCCTTACGTAACAAATAAAGCAAGTTTCTCCTGACCTCACTGTGTTCTTCGGAATTCTTCAGAATTCATGTTGTGCTATCAATAATGAAAGAAAATGCCAACCATCTCCAGAAAGGATAAGACATTATTCTCGCCTCCATGCATATCTGTAGCCCAGGCACTCAAAGTATGCAGTCAGTCGGCTTTTGAAAAAAACTTAAACCGTGCATGCGCAGATTGTTCCCTCCGTAAAAATAAAGACAGTAACAATTCAATTTGCCCAAGGCTTCCAAGTCTCCTTTATTCTGAATTACTGAATGGGGGGGGGGGGGGGGGGGGGGGGGTGGGGGGGGGGGGGAGGGTTAAAGGGTGATGGCAGGTGGAGAGATGGTGGGAAAAACGGGAGTACAGGGAAAAGTTGAATCAGTTGTCATCTTATTGAATGACAATACTTGTTCAATGCACCAATTGGGGGAGAGTTCCTTTCACAGTGTGTGGAGAGTCTGTGCCAGGGGTAAGGTTGCAAGGAGCCACCGCAACGGGTTACTGGCATGATCCTGATTGCCTCTTTCACAACGCTCCTACCCTCCCCGCAACTTTACCCCAGGCCAGAATCCCCAAACACTGTGAAAGGAGTTCTCCCCTATCCCGGGAAATACGGTATTTAAAAACATAAAGCACCATGAAATGTACTTACCACATTATTGGTACATAAACTCCATTCTTCTCTCTCTGTTTCCTAAGATACTCTTAAAATAATGACAATCCATATTTGAAAAACCCGCCAAGAAACTTGCGCTGCGCATGTGCAGTACAGCAAAGGCAGAATTTCAACTGCCTTCAGCCCCGCTTGTCATTGACGGCTTGAAGCAGCGCCGATGGCATGTGGGCTGCACAGACCTTCACGTGTTCCAAGTGCTGCGGTTGAAAGGCACGGAGAATTATGCCTACCTAAGACATCGATCTCTTAGATAGGCATAATTCTCCCATGCCTTTACTATTTATATTTAGTAATTACCATTTTATAATTTTAATCAGGGTAGCAGTGCCTACCTTGCCTACCCTGACGGCACATGCCTGCCCACTAGTCACTGCCTGCCATTCTGAAAGGGACCTCTCTGGCTCTTCACCGTGCCCTGACTCACGTGGAAAGACAGGGCCCGTACGTGAGGATGCTTTTCACGCACTACAGCTCTGCCTTCTACACGGTCATCCCCACCAAGCTCACCACCAAACTCCACCAGCTAGGCCTCAGCTCGTCGATATGCAACTGGATCATGAATTTCCTGACGGAGAGACCAGGGGCAGTGAGACTGGGCCCACACCTGTCCTCCACTATCACACTGAGTATCGGCACACCGCAGGGCTGTGTACTGAGCCCCATGCTCTACACCCTCTTCACACACGACTGTGTTCCTGCATTCGCCACCACCATTGTCAAGTTTGCAGAAAACACAACGGTGATCGGGCTTTGTGTATGAAGTAATTTTTGCTTCACTCCCTCACCAGGTTGCTCCACTCCCTCACCAGGTACCCCCAAGGCCAGTGATCAGTGATCTCTCAGCCTCCGTGCATTCAAAAACGCTCCGCGGCCCCTGGTTCAGATGGAAAACACTGCCAGATGTGAGGAGGGAACTGATGCCTGTTGTCCATGATGTTTGGATACCAATGCTCAGTGCTTCATGTTTCAGAGTTGGCTAATGTTATTGATTGTAATTAGCCTGATGTCTTCAGGACAGTTTGTTACGAAAATGAAAGAAATTGTATCAGAATACTTATACCGCTGAGTGAGTATAATTTTATGGATGAGAATTGTGTTCAACCAATTGATGACTTCTTTGACAAAGTGACTAGCATGTTAGATAACATAGAAACATAGAAATTAAGTGCAGGAGGACGCCATTCGGCCCTTCGCGCCTGCACCGTCATTCAATATGATCATGGCTGATCATCCAACTCAGTATCCTGTACCTGCCCTCTCTCCGTACCCCCTGATCCCTTCAGCCACAAGGGCCACATCCAACATCCACATTTAAAAGGAAATATGGCCAACGAACTGACTTCAACTACCTTCTGTGGCAGAGAATTCCACAGATTCACCACTCTCTGTGTGAAAAACGATTTTCTCATCTCGGTCCTAAAAGACTTCCCCCTTATCCTTAAACTGTGACCCCTTGTCCTGCACTTCCTCAACATCGGGAACAATCTTCCTCCATCCAGCCTGTCCAACCCCTTAAGAATTTTGTAAGTCTCTATGAGATCACCCCTCAATCTTCTAAATTCCAGCGAGTACAAGCCAAGTCTATCCAGTCTTTCTTCATATGGAAGTCGTGCCATCCCACGAATCAGTCTGGTGAACCTTCTCTGTACTCCCTCTATGGCAAGAATGTCTTTCCTCAGATTAGGAGACCAAAACTGTACGCAATACTGCAGGTGTAGCCTCACCAAGACCCTGTTCAACTGCAGTAGAACCTCCCTGCTCTTGTACTCAAATCCTTTTGCTATGAATGACAACATACCGTTCGCTTTCTTCACAGCCTGCTGCACCTGCATGCCTATTTCAATGACTGGTGTACCATGACACCCAGGTCTCGCTGCATCTCCCCCTTTTTCCTAATCGGTCACCATTCAAATAATAGTCTACCTTCCTGTTTTTGCCTCCAAAGTGGATAACCTCACATTTATCCACATTATACTGCATCTGCCATGCATTTGCCCACTCACCCAGTCTATCCAAGTCATCCTGCAGCCTCCTAGCATCCTCCTCACAACTAACACTGCCCCCCAGTTTCGTGTCATCCGCAAACTTCGAGATGTTGCATTTAATTCCCTCGTCCAAATCATTAATGTATATTGTAAATAGCTGGTGTCCCAGCAGTGAGCCTTGCGGCACCCCGCTAGTCACTGTCTGCCATCCTGAAAAGGACCCGTTCACTCCTACTCTTTGCTTCTTGTCTGCCAGCCAGTTCTCTAACCACATCAATACTGAATACTTGTGTTGGACCTTGTCGAAAGCCTTCTGAAAGTCCAGATACAACACATCCACTGCTTCTCCCTTATCCACTCTACTAGTTACATCCTCAAAAAATTCAATAAGATTCGTCGGACATGATTTACCCCTCGTAAATCCATGCTCACTTTGTCCAATGATTTCACCACTTTCCAAATGCGCTGCTATCCCATCTTTAATAAGTGACTCTAGCAGTTTCCCCACTACCGATGTTAGACTAACTGGTCTGTAATTCCCCGTTTTCTCTCTTCCTCCCTTTTTAAAAAGTGTGGTTACATTAGCTACCCTCCAATCCTCAGGAACTACTCCAGAATCTAAAGAGTTTTGAAAAATTATCACTAAGGCATCTGCTATTTCTGGGGCTACTTCCTTAAGCACCCTGGGATGCAGCCTATCTGGCCCTGGGGATTTATCGGCCTTTAATCCATTCAATTTACCCAACACCACTTTCCGGCTAACCTGGATTTCACTCATTTCCTCCATCTCATTTGACCCGCGATCCCCTGCTATTTCCGGCAAATTATTTATATCTTCCTTAGTCAAGACAGAACCAAAGTAGTTATTCAATTGGTCTGCCATGTCCTTGTTCCCCATGATCAATTCACCCGTTTCTGACTGCAAGGGACCTACATTTGTTTTAACTAATCTTTTGCGCTTCACATATCGATAAAAACATTTGCAGTCAGTTTTTATGTTTCCTGCCAGTTTTCTTTCATACTCCATTTTCCCTCTCCTAATTAAGCCGTTTGTCCTCCTCTGTTGGTCTCTGAATTTCTCCCAGTCCTCTGGTGGGCTGCTTTTTCTGGCTAATTTGTACGCTTCATCTTCTTCTTTGATACTATCCCTGATTTCCCTCGTTATCCACGGATGCGCCACCTTCCCTGATTTATTCCTTTGCCATACTGGGATGAACAATTGTTGTAGTTCATCCATGCAGTCTTTAAATGCCTTCCATTGCATATCCACCGTCAACCCTTCAAGAATCAATTGCCAGTTGATCTTGGCCAATTCACGTCTCATACCCTCAAAGTTACCTTTCTCTAAGTTCAGGATCCGTGTTTCTGAATTAACAATGTCGCTCTCCATCCTAATGAAGAACTCAACCATATTATGGTCACTCTTGCCCAAGGGGCCACGTACAACAAAGCTGCTAACTAATCCTTCCTCATTACTTAATATCCAGTCTAGAATGGCCTGCTCTCTCGTTGGTTCCTCCACATGTTGGCTTAGAAAACTATCCCGCATACATTCCAAGAAATCCTCTTCCTCAGCACCCCTGCCAATTTGATTCAACCAATCTATATGTAGATTGAAGTCACCCATTATAACGGTTTAACCTTCGTTGCACGCATTTCCAATTTCCTGTTTGATGCCATCCCCAACGCGTTTTCTGCCCCTTAGTGTTTCGCAGATCCACCCATATCGATTCCACCAAGCTAATGTCATTCCTTTCTATTGCGTTAATCTCCTCTCTAACCAGCAACGCTACCCCATCTCCTTTTCCTCTCTGTCTATCCTCCTGAATATTGAATATCCCTGGATGTTCAGCTCCCAGCCTTGGTAACCCTGGAGCCATATCTCCGTGATCCCAACTATATCATAATTATTAATAGCTATCTGCACATTCAACTCATCCACCTTATTACGAATGCTCCTCGCATTGAGACACAAAGCCTTCAGGCTTGTTTTTACAACACTCTTGGCCCTTTTACAATTATGTTGAAAAGTGGCCCTTTTAGATTTTTGCCCTGGATTTGTTTTCCTGCCACTTTTCACCTCGCTACCTATTGCTCCTATCTTCATTTTACACCCCTCTGACTCTCTGTTCACACATTTAGGAAACCCTCCACTTCTTATTCTCCGTTTGGTATTTTTTTTCTTCTTTCCTCCCTATGTGTTGCGTCTGACTGCTTCGCTTCTCTGCCTCCTGCCTCACAAACAGACTACTTGCCTTCTCTATTTGAGTACCTCCCCCCAACCGTTCTAGTTTAATGTCTCCCCAGTAGCCTTTGCAAATCTCCCCGCCAGGATATTGGTTCCCCTCGGGTTCAAGTGCAACCCGTCCTTTTTGTACAGGTCACACCTTTGCCAAAAGAGATCCCAATGATCCAGAAACCCGAATCTCTGCAGTCCTTTAGCCACGCATTTATCCTCCACCTTGCTCCATTCCTACTGTCACTGTCGCGTAGCACAGGCAGTAATCCTGAGATTGTTAACTTTGCGGTCCTTCTCCTTAACACTCTTCCTAACTCCCTAAATTCTCCTTTCAGGACCTCCTCTCTTTTTCTACCTATGTCATTAGTACCTATATGTACCACGACCTCTGGCTCCTCTCCCTCCCATTTCAAGATATCTTGGACATGTTGAGACACATCCTGGACCCTGGCACCAGGGAGGCAAACTACCATCCGGGTCTCCTGACTGCGTCCACAGAATCGTCTATCTGACACCATAACTATAGAGTCCCCTATTACTGCTGCCCTCCTCTTCTTTTCCTTACCCTTTTGAGCAACAGGGCCGGTCTTTGTACCGGAGGCCCGATCGCTGTTGCTACCCCCAGGTAGGCTGTGCCCCCCAACAGTACTCAAACAGGAGTACTTATTGCCAAGGTGTACAGCCACCGGGGTACTCTCTAGTCCCTGCCTCTGCCCCTTGCCCCTCCTAACCGTGACCCACTTGTCTGCCTCCTGTGGTTTTGGAGTGACCACCTGCCTGAAAACTATCCCGCATACATTCCAAGAAATCCTCTTCCTCAGCACCCCTGCCAATTTGATTCACCCAATCTATATGTAGATTGAAGTCACCCATTATAACTATTTTACCTTAGTTGCACGCATTTCTAATTTCATGTTTGATGCCATCCCCAACTCCACTACTACTGTTAGGTGGCCTGTACACGACTCCCACGACTCCCAGGCAGCGTAGCTGGGACGTGTTGGCGGGTGTGGGTAAGTTGCGCTGAAGAGCCTGTTTTCGCACTGTATCACTCTATGACCACATTATACCTCCAACATGCATGAATGCTTGAACATCAAGTGATCGAGATTTAATCCCAAATACTCATGCATAGAAACGTAGAAAATAGTGCAGGAATAGGTCATCGGCCCTTTGAGACAGCACTGCTATTCAGTATGACCATGGCTATTCATCTAGAATCAGTACATCTTTCCTGATTTTTCACCATGTCCCTTGATTTCGTGAGCTAAATGTAACTCTCTCTTGAAAACATCCAGTGAATTGACCTGCACTGCCTTCTGTGGCAGAGAATTCCACAGATTCACAACTCTCTGTGTGAAGAGAGTTTGTCCTCATCTCAGTCCTAACTGCCCCCCCCCCCCCCCCCCCGCCGCTTATTCTTAAACTATGACCTGTGGTTCTGAACTCCCCCAACATCGGGAACATTTTTCCTGCAGTTACAGTAAGTGAATAATCTAGCAGGCAAGCAGGATGCTTTCTCCAACCACCCCAATTTGAAGTCTACTGTCTTCCACCGTTTCTCCCCAGGGCTTGATACTTACTTCCAGCAGCCACTGGTGTCCTCCAGGATGCACCAAGCCGCAGCCTGATCCATGCCGGTCACCTGGGCGAATTTGGCACAGACTCTCACGGCAGCGGCTCAACGCTGCCGACTACTTGCACTGAGGCTGCTCCATGGCCGGAGCTGCAGTGAGCGACTCGCCAGCCCGGCAAATACTCGCTGGCCCCATTCCCAGTCTGCATCTGTCCCCATCGCTGCTTCAGCTTCCAACACCCTTGGCCCATGAGTTTTGAATTTTTCGTTGATCACAGAATTCCTCAAGGCAGAGCGTGGGAAATTTGTGATCAGCGTGAGAATTTGGCGAAATGCGTGACTCTCACGCTCAGTGCATGGAAGTTGGCAGCCCTGCCCCTCTCTCCCCCTCTCTCCCCCCCTCTCTCCCCCTCTCTCTCTCCCCCTCTTTCTCTCCCCCTCTCCTCTATCCCCTTCTCTCGCTCTCTCCTCTCTTCCCCTCTCTCCCCATCTCTCTCCCCCTCTCTCCCTACCCCTCTCCCTCCACTCTCCCTTACCACACTCTCCCCCTCTCTCTTGTCCCCTCTCCCTCTCTCTCTCCCGTCCCCTCTCCTCTCTCCCTCTCCTCTCTTCCCCTAACTCTCTCTCACCCCTCACTCCCTCCTTCTCTCTCTCTCTCCCTCTCTTTCTCCTCTCTCTCTCTCCCCTCTTTTCTCTCTCTCTCTCTCCCTCTTTCTCTCTGTCCCTCTTTCTCTCTCCCTCTCTCTCTCCTCTCTCTCCCCCCTCACTTCCCCTCTCTCTCTCCCCCTCTCTGTATCTCTTTGTCCCTCCCTCTCTATTTCCCCCTTTCTCTCCCTCTCCCTCTCGCTCCCTTTCCACGCGCTCTCTCTCTCTCTCACCTCACTCTCTTCCCCATCCCTCTCTCTCCTCCTCACGCTCCCCTCTCTCTTTCTCCTCTGTCTCTATCTCCTATTTCTCTTTTCCCCCCGGGGGAGGGGGAGAGAAAGGGGGGATAGAGAGGCAGGGCTGCCAACTCCCATGCACTTTCCCCCTTCCCCTCTTTCCCCCTCTCTCTCTTTTCCCCCTCTCTCCCATTCTCTCCTACCTCTCCACCCCCTCTTTCTCTCCCCCCCCTCCCACCTCTCTCTCTCCCATCTCCACCCCCACCCTTTCCTCTCTCCCCCGTTAACTCCCCCTCTATCTCTCCCCTCTGTCTCCTCTCAGCCTCTCTCTCTCTCCCCCTGTCTCTCTGTCTCCTTCCTCTCCCTCTCTCTCCACCTCCCTTTGAGTGTCTCTGTCCCATCGGCACAGAGACTCTCGCCGCAGCGGGGCAACGCTTCCGACGCCTCCGACGGCCCAGGACTCTTGCACTGCTCCATGGCCGGAGCTGCAGGGAGCGACTCGCAGGCCCCGCAAACACTCGGCAGCCCCGGCTTTCCGTCCGCATCTGTTCCCGCCGCTACATCTGCTTCCATCCCCCCCCCCTCAACCCCGGCTCCCCAACACCCGCGGACCATGCAGTTTATCTGAGTTTTTCCATTTTCGTTGATCACAGAATTTCTCACCACAGAGCGTGAGACATTTCTGATCAGCGTGAGGGCGTGAGAGTTTCTTCAAATGCGTGAGAGTTGGCAGCTCTGTTGTATGTGAATACTTGGCCAATAAACGTATTCATTCTTCCCCCTCTCTTCCGGGCACTCTCTCTCTTCCCCCTCTCTCTCTCCCCTCTGTCCCTCCCCCTCTCTCTCCCCCCCTCTCTCTCCCCCTCCTCTCTCCTCACCCTCCCCCCCCCTCTGTGCCCCCTCTGTCTCCCCCCTCTGTCTCCCCTTCTTTCCCCTCTCCCCCCCCCACTCTCTCCCCCCCTCTCTCTCCCCCCCTCTCTCTTCCCTCTCTCTCCCCCCCCGCTCTCTCCCCCCTTTCTCTCTCCCCCCTCGCCCCTGTGTCTCCCCCCTCTGTCTTCCCCTCTATCTCTCCCCGTCTCTCACTCCCCCTCTCTCTCTCCTCCTCTCCTCTCTCCACCCACTCTCTCTCTCCCCTCTCTCACCCCCCCCTCTCTCTCCCCCTCTCTCTCTCCCCCCTCTCTCCCCCTCTCTCTCCTCCCCTCTCTTTCCCCCTCTCCCTCTCCCCCTCCCTCTCTCCCTCCCTCTCTGCCCCCCTCTCCCCGTCTCTCTCTCTCCTCTCCCCCTCTCTCTTTCTGCCTGTTACTGTATGTCGTTGTCACTTGCGGGCGGAGCACAAGGCAAAATTCCTTGTATGTAAAAACTTTGCCAACATTCATTCTCCCCCCCCTCTCTTACACACCACTACACCCCTCATACACACCCCTCTCTCCCCTCTCATAGTCCTCTCCCCGCTCTCTCTCCCCCTTCCACTCTCCCCCTCTCCCTCTCCCCACCTTTCTCTCACCCCCTCTCTCCCCTCTGTCTCGCTCCCTCTCTCTCTCCCCCTCTCCCTCTCCCCACCTATTTATCTCCCCCTCTCTCTCCCCCTCTCTCGCTCCCTCTCTCTCTCTCCCCCTCTCTCTCCCCCCTCTCTCCCTCTCTCCCCACCTATCTTATCTTTCCCATATCTATCCCCCTCCCTCTCTCCGCCCTCTCCCTCTCCCAACTATTTCTCCCCCTCTCCCTCCCCCTCTCTCGCCCCTCTCTCTCTCTCCCCCCTCTCCCTCTCTTCTATCTCTCTCCCCCTCTCTCCCCCCACCTATCTCTTTCTCCCCCTCTCATCGCCCCCTCTCTCTCTCTCCCCTCTCCTTCTCTTCACCTATCTCTCTCCCCCTCTCCTCTCCCCCCCTCCCCCTCTCTCCCCCTCTCTCTCCCCACCTCTCTGTCCCCCACCCTCTCATCCCCCTCTCCCTCTCTTCACCTATCTCCCTTCCTCTCTCTCTCTCTTTCCCACTCTCTCCCCCCCCCCCCCCACTCTCTCCCCCTCCCCCCTCTCTCTTTCTGTCTGTCACTGTGTGTCGTTGTCACTTGCGGGCGGAGCACTGTAAAGGATCCACGCATACACCGATGAATCGTTACTACAACTTTATTAATTATACACACACATCACTGCCCTAGCTGCACGTGGTCTGTCACGGACACTAGAGAGAGAGCTATGGGTGGGAAGGTCACAATTATACTGGCTGGTGGGGGAGTGGTTAGCAAGGGCTGCGTCTCTACTGTTCAAGGTGTAAGCACACATCATCTACACCCTTCATCTATAAAAACAAAACAACGAGCAGTGACAGGGCGGCCACGTCTCATGCGCTAAGGGAGAGTAAACAGCAGTAATACAGGAGCATAATAATCATACATAATCACCATGGGCGATGTGCTTCTGGACCGTGGCAGGTTTAAGAACGGAGGGAGCAAGCGACTGCTGTGTCACTGGGATCAGAGGCCGCGTAACACGGGACATGAGGCGCTGAGCCGGGGAACCCAGGGTATGGTCGCGGGAGATGTTGCGGAGGTTCAGGAGGGCCAGGAATCCAGCAATCCTTTAGCACTGCGGTCCGTGCGCTCAGCCAGGCCGTTGCTTTGCGGGTACTCCGGGCTGCTGGAGTAGTGACGGAAATTCCAGCGATCAGCAAAAGCCCGGAACTCAGCGCTGGTGAATTGACTGCCGTTGTCCGACTGCGAGCTGGCCGGGGACCCAAAAGTAGCGAAGTGGCGGCGCAGCTTTTGGATGACAGCAGTTGAAGATAGAGAGTGAAGCTGATCAACCTCAAACCAGCTGGAGTAAGAGTCGACAAGCACTAGAAAATGCGCTAAGGCAAATTCCTTGTATGTGAATACTTGGCCAATAAAATTATTTCTCCCCCCTCTCTTACACACCCTCTATACCTCCTCATACACACCCCTCTCTCTCCCCTCATACACACCACTCCCCCCTCATCCACACCACTCTCTCTCCCTCTCTCTCCCCCTCTCTCCCCGTCACTTACAAAATTCTTAAGGGGTTGGACAGGCTAGATGCAGGAAGATTGTTCCCGATGTTGGGGAAGTCCAGGACAAGGGGTCACAGCTTAAGGATAAGGGGGAAATCCTTTAAGACCGAGATGAGAAAGACTTTTTTCACACAGAGAGTGGTGAGTCTCTGGAACTCTCTGCCACAGAGGGTAGTTGAGGCCAGTTCATTGGCTATATTTAAGAGTGAGTTGGATGTGGCCCTTGTGGCTAAGGGGATCAGAGGGTATGGAGAGAAGGCAGGTACGGGATACTGAGTTGCATGATCAGCCATGATCATATTGAATGGCGGTGCAGGCTCGAAGGGCTGAATGGCCTACTCCTGCACCTAATTTCTATGTTTCTATGTTTCTATGTCACTAACTATCTTTCCCTCTCTCTCCCTCTCTCTCTCTCTCTCTCTCTCGCTCTCTCTCTCTCTCTCTCTCTCTCTCTCTCTCTCTCTCTCTCATCTCTCTCTCCTCTCCTATCTCTCCCCAATCTATAAACCCCCCCCCCCCGTCTCTCCCTCCCCTCTCACTCTCTCTCCCCCCTCTCTCACTCTCCCCTTCAACCTCCCCCTCTCTCTCCACAACTCCCCTTCTCTCTCTCCCTCTCCCCCCTTTCTCTCTTCCCCTCCCCTCCCTGTCATCCCCTCTCTCTCTACCCCCTCCTCTCCCCGCTCTCTCTCTCCCTCACCCTCGCTCTCTCTCCCTTCTTTCTCCCTCTCCCTCTCCCCACCCTTTATCTCCCCTCGCTCTCATCCCTCTCCCTCCCCTCACTCTCTATCTCCCTCCTTCTCTATCTTTGCCCTCTCTCTCCACCCTCTCTCTCTCATCCCCTCACCCCCTCTCTCTGTCACCACCCTTTCTCCTCTCACTACCCTCTCTCTCACTCTACCCCCCTCTCCCCTCTCTCTTCCCCCTCTCTCCCTCTTTCTCGCTCCCCCCCTCTATCACTCTTTCTTGTTCCCTTCTCTCCCCCTCTCTCTCCCAACACTCTCTTCCTCCTTCTCTCCTCCTCCCTCTCTCACTCTCCCCGTCTCCCTCTTCCACTCTCTCTCCCCCTATCTCTGCCCCTCTCTCTCCCTCTTCTCCATCGCTCTCTGCGAGATCTCCCCCCCACTCTCTCTCCCCTCTCTCCTCCATCTCCCTCCTCTATCTCTATAACCCCTTTTTCTCAGACCCTGTCCCCCCGCTCCCCCTCCCCCTCCATCTTTCCCCCTTCTCTCGTTATCCCCTTCTCTCCACCTCTCGTCTCTCCCTATCTCTCCCTCTCTATCCCTCTCTCTCCCTCCTCTCTACCCCCCTCCCCCCCCTCTCAGCCTCTCTCTCTCTCTCCTCTCTCCTTCTCTCTCTCTCTCCTCTCTCTCCCTCTCTCTCTGTCCCAACTCTCCCCCTCTCACTCCTCCCGCTCGCTCTGGTCCTCCCCACATCTCTCTCAGTCCCCCACTCACCCTCTCTCCCCCCCTCATCTCTCCCCCCTCCTCTTCTCTCTCTCCCCCCCTTTCTCTCCCCCTCACACACACTCTCTCCCGGCTCAATCCCTCTCTCTCTCTCCCCCCCCTCTCCCCTCTCCCTTCTCCCTCCCCCCTCTCTCCCCCCCTAATCTCTCCCCCCTCTCTCTCCCCCCCCCCATCTCTCTCCCCTCTCTCGCTCCCTCTCTCTCCCCCCTCTCTCCTCTCTCTCTCGATCCTCTCTCTCATCCTCCCCTCTCGCCGTATCTCTCTCTCCCCCCTCTCTCCCCCCTCACTCCCCTCTCTCTCTCTCTCCCCTCTCTCCCTCCCTCTCTCTCTGTCTCTGTCCTCGTCCTCTCTCCCGTCTCTCTCTCTTAGCGCCTATCTCTCCTCTCTTTCCCCCTCTCAACCATCGCTCTCTACCTTCTCTCTCTCTCTCCCCCCCCTTCTCTCTCTCCCCCCTGCCCCTCTCATCTCCTGCTCTTCTCAACCCCCTCTATCTCTCCCCTCTCTCTCCCCTCTCTCATCCCTCTCTCTCTCCCCCTCTCTCTCCCCGGTCTCTCCCTCCCTCTCTGTCTACCCCAATCTATTTTTCACCCTCCTCTCTCCCTCCCCCTCACTCTCCTCGTCCCCCCTCCTTTCTCTCTCCCCGTCACTCTTACCCCCCTCTCTCTCTCCTCCCTCTCTCTCGCTCCCCACTCTCCGCCTCTATTCCCTCTCATCCCACCCCCCGTCTCCCTCCCCTATAATAAACCCCTCTCTCCCCCTCTCACCCCCTCCTCTAACCCCCCCTCCCCTCTCTCATCTTTTCCCCTTCCTCTTTGTTCCCCTACTCTCCCTCCACCTCCCTCCGTCTCTCCTATCTCTCCCTCTATCGCTCCCCTCTCTCTCTCCTCCCCCTTTCTCTCTCTCTCACTCCCCCCTCTTTGTCTCCCCCTCTCTCTCTCCACGATCTATTTCTCCCTCTCTCTCCCCCTTTCTCTCTCTCCCCCTCTATCTCTCCCCCCACTCTCTCCTCCACTCTCTCTCCCCCCTCTCCTTCCCCCTCTCTCTCCCCCTCTCTCTCCCCCTCTCTCATCCGCCCCTCTCTCTCCTACGCTCACCGCGAGCTCTCCTACCCACTCTCTCTCCCCTCTCCCCCGTCTCCCTCCCACAGTCTATATATCCCCTCTCCTCCCTCCCTCTCTCCTCTCTCTCCCTCCCCTCACTCTCACCCTCTCACTATTTGCTCCCCCCCCCTCCCCTCTCCCCTCTTTCCCCTTCCCTTCCAATCTCCCCCTATCTATTCCTCCCTCTCTCTCCCCCTCTCCCTCTCTCCCCCTCTCTCCCCTCACCCCCCCTCCTCCCCCTCTTTCCCCCCTCTCCTCTCCTCTCTCCTCTCATCTCTCGCTCTCTCTCTACCACGCTCTTCTCTCCCTCTCTCCTCTCTACCCTCTCTCCCCCTCTCTTTCTTTTCTTCCCCCTCCCTCCCCACTCTCTCGCTCCACCTCTTCTCTCTCTCTCCACCTCTCCCTTCTCGCTCTCCCATCCTCTTGCTCCTCCCCATACTCCCCCTCTCTCTCCCGCCTCTCTCTCTCATCCCACTCTCCCTATCCCCTTCGCTCTCTCCCTCTCTCCCGTTTTCTCTCATCCCCGCTTTCTCTCTCCATCCCACTCTCCCCCTCCCCCTCTCCCTCCCGCTCTCCCCCCCCCCTCTCCCCTCCCCTCTTCTCCATCCCCTCCCCCTCTCCCTCCCCCTCTCTCCTCCCCCTTCTCCAGAGAAGAAAGAGAGTGGGGAGAAGAGGGGGGGAGGGAGAGAGGGGGGATAAGTGGGATGAGAGGTGGGGAGAGGGAGAGGGAGACAAAGGAGAAAGAGAGACGGAGAGAGAAGGAGAGAGATGCGGGGAGAGAAAGGGGGAGAGAGAGAGACGGAGAGAGAGAGAAGGGGAGAGAGAGGGGGGAAGAGAGAAAGCGAGAAGAAGGGGAGAGAAAGTGGGAGAGAAAGTGGGGGGAGAGAGAGTGGGAGAGAGAGTGGGTGAGAGATGCGAGGGGACGAGAGAGAAAGGAGGGACAGGGAGAGAGGGGAGAGAGAGATGGGAGGAGTGAGGGAGAAACAGAGAGAGAGATAGAAGTGGGAGTAGTGAGAGAGAGGCAGGGAGTGAGAGAGAGATGGGAGGAGTGAGAGGGAGAGGTGGGAGGAGTGTGAGAGAGAGAAAGAGACAGAGAGGGAGAGGTGTGAGGAGTGAGAGGCAGTCACAGAGAGGGAGAGGGTGAGGTGGGAGGAGTGAGAGAGACAGATTGGGCAGTGGGGGAGGGCAGGAGGGATGGGTGTGATCCCATGTTTGGGGACAGATCCCCTCTCCCGCTCCCTCGCCCACTCTCGGTAAGTCCCCCCTCCGTGATCGACCGCTCTCATTGGTTCCCCCTCCCCTCCCGAATCTCCCCCACTGCACAGAGAAGAGAGGTAGACTCTCTCTCTCTCTCTCTCTCTCTCTCTTTTTTTTCTCTCCCTCTCTCTCCCTCTCTCTGTCTCTCTCTCTCAACGTGTGTACATTTCTGAAGCCGTTTACACGCTAATTGATGAAAGAGGCTAAAATCTATTTTTCTCACACATTTCCGCATCTTATTTCTAGTCAAAACGGTATGAAATTTGTCAAGAAAAGACCCTCCGATTAACACGGTGTGTGCGCGTGTGCGAGTGTGTGTGCATGTGTGTGTGAGTGTGTGTGTGTGCATGTGTGAGTGTGTGTGTGCACAAGTGTGGGTGTGTATGTGCGTGTGTTTGAGTGTGAGTGTGTGTGCGCATGTGTGTGAGTGTGTGTGCACGTGTGTGAGTGTGTGTGTGGGCGTGTGTGCGAGTGTGTGAGTGTATGTGAGTGCATGTGTGTGCGCGTGTGTGAGTGCGCGTGTGTGTTGTGTGAGTGTGTGTGCGTGTGTGTGCGTGCACGTGCGTGTGTGTGCGTGCACGCGCGTGCGTGTGTGTAAATATATATTTTTGTAATGGTAAAACAAACCATGTCCCAGTTTTTTTTTCTCTCTTCCCCTCCTCCTTTCTCGTTCCCCCTCTCCACCCAGCTCGGACGGAGGCCGGGACTAAACGACACTTTAAAACAAAACAACAGCTCGGAGCGCAAAAAACTAAATTGAATCTAAAACGATTGAAAGAAGAGAGAGAGAACGAAACGCACAAAGATAAAGAGATGCAGACCATCAGGCCCTGGGGATTTATCAGCCTTCAGTCCCATCCATCTACCCAACACCATTTCCTGCCTAATGTGGATTTCCTTCAGTTCCTACGTCACCCCAGATTCTCTGGCCACTAGTACATCAGGAAGTTTGTTTGTGTCCTCCTTAGTGAAGACGGATCCAAAGTACCTGTTCAACTCATCTGCCATTTCCTTGTTCCCCATAATAAATTCACCTTTTTCAGTCTTCAAGTGTCCAAGTTTGACCTGAACTAATTATTTCCTCTTCACATACCTATAGAAGCTTTTACTGTCCTGCTTTATATTCTTGGCTAGCTTACCTTCGTACCTCATCTTATCTCCCCGTATTGTCATTTTAGTTATCTTCTGTTGCTCTTTAAACATTACCCAATCCTCTTGCTTCCCGCTCATCTTTGCTACGTTGTACTTTATTTTTACCCTGTCCCTGACTACCCTTGTCAGCCCCGGTCGCCCATTACTCACTCCCCTTGGAATCTTTCTTCCTCTTTGGAATGAATGGATCCTGTACCTTCTGTATTATTCCCAGAAACACCTGCCATTGTTGTTCCACTCTCATCCATGCTAGGGTGTCTTTCCAGTCAACTTTGGCCAGCTCCTCCCTCCCTCCCTCATGGCTCCGGCGGTGCATGTCAGGAGCCGGAGCCCGGAGCGGAGAGACTGCGGCCGCCTCTGGGATGGATGCACTCAGGGCGCGGATTTATTAATGAGCCGAAGAACTGAGGTAAGCGGATATTTCACCGCGCTCTTCACCTGCTCCCTGAACATGGACTGGGTCGCCGCGTAAATAAATGTGTTCGTGCAGCAGCTGAGATTACTCAGCAGAAACGAGACGTTGTTAAAGATATATTGAGAATCATTCAGAACATTTCCAATTCCTGTGATCTGATGATAGATGAATTCTGCAACCAGCGTCAGCCACAGGAGGATGAAGCTGCCGGAGATTGTGAAGAGTAAAACCATAGACCTCCTCCTGCTCTCCATCTCCGGGTCACTGCGGTTCTCCCCCTTGCTCTCACCCCTCAGCCCCTTACGGACCCGACTGGCCACTAAAATGTGCCGGACTGTCAGAGCGTTGAGCAGCAGGATTACAGCGAAAGGGACGAGCGGAGTTAAAACCGTGTCGAACCAGGCAAATGCCACCCACCCGGGGTCAGTGTAAAAACTGTCCACATCCACACAGTCCCACGGGACATTGTCGATGATATGCAAGGGTTCCTGTGTGAAGTAACGGGGAACGTTTTTCAGACAGAGCAGAACGCCGGCTGTTGCCAGAACCGCAGCCGCAGTTTTCCCGGTGCAATATTTAGTTTTCAGCTTCTGGCTACAAATGGCGACAAAGCGGTCAAAGGTGAAAGTGACGGTGAACCAGACAGAACAGTTTGTAGCTGCAAACGTCAGTACATGGATAACCTTGCACACAGGGTAGATGGTCAGGAAACTCCAATAAAAGTAATGTAATCGGATCCAAAACAAAATGACCGCGGTGATGAGGACCAGTAGATCGGCCGCTGCCATGGCCACCAGGTAGCGAGTGGTGCAGGTGGCGAGGCCGCACTTTCCCCGGGACAGGATCACAATCGCCACTAAATTCACTGCGGAAAGAGATGGGAACGGACGGTGGGCATTTACTCAACACAGTCTCCGGGGCTGAACACCGGCTCGACTTTCAGCTCAAGATCAGGAGTGTTGGAGTCGGTGTGCGGCTGCTGCAAGTTTAACAGTGTCAGAGCCGGCTCCGACTGTGCCCAACCTGCCTGTCTGCTTCAGGGGAGCAGAGATACGGCGGCAGGCGGGCGGGGTAAAGAACGGGCGGGGAGGAAACGAGCAGCCATCCGCTACAGTAGGCACAATGGTCCTTTCTGCAGTTAACCCTGCTGCTGCTCACAGTCTCTGCCGGGGCCGCTTTCATAATCTTAACCGTGACCGGCCGCGTTTAACCAGGGACCCGGAAACTCGGCATCTGATGGAGACGAGGAGGGATCCAGAGGGAAGGCAGGGACAACTGAGAATCCGGCAACAGAGTGGCTCCGTTAATGGATTCATTCCACAGTGAGTTCAATTCAGTATCAACACACACACGCCGGTAGATCCGCCGCCACTGGTTCAGGAGATCAATCCAATTATTGACCAACAAGCGGTGGAATCCGACTGTGACAGACAGACTCCACAGTCTCCACGGGAGCGGTGTTCACTCTGATCACTAACTCAGACAAAGTGAACTTCACAATGTGAACCCCTCTCTCCCAGTCACGCCGTGCCAGAGAGCTGCCTGCCTGTCCCGAGCACTGGGACAACTCTGGGCAAGGTGCCACTGAAGACAAGAACAACATTCCAGTGGGTCCCGGCCGGCAGCAGTGAGAGAAAAAGAGGGTTAGTTTCGGCTGTCTGAAGATAACAAAAATCACAGCGTTAATTCAAAAATATTTCACTGAGAGGACTGATGTTCTTCACATATTCTTGTACAACGACTATCAGTTGGGAACTTGTAACATGATCAGAATCAGGTCAAAACCACAACACACGGAGGTATAAAACTTGAATTGTTCTGCTCACTTACCAGGGACTCCAACGGCAGCAATGATCACGTACAGGATTTTCTGCACGCCTAAATATTCCCAATACTTTTGCAACATTTTCTCTGCCCAGCGACGTGTCCCCGTGAGCTACCGGTAATGTCTCGGTATGAAATGCTGAGGCGGAACATTCCAGGAGATTTTATACCATTTTGCGTCCCCACCGGGGCAGTGAAGTTTCAACAGAGTTTAAAAATAGAGATTTTGAAATTATTCGCAAACAGATGACATCAGCCGAGTGAAATCCCTGCTGAGACAGACAGGCTGTGGTTTATTCAGGGAATTGATTGAGAAACTCCAAAGACTGGGAATTGCAGCGATAGATACTGAGGGATGGAAATTGGGAGCGGCGGCATTGTTCCAGTAAATGGGATATTGTTTCAAACTCCATCAGATCCAACTCTCCACCTCATGTTGTTTCTCTGATTTCCTTCAATCCGTTTCGCTCAGCAAGGCAATGCCAAATTCCAGGGACACTCTCGGGGCCCCTGGTGCCCAGTTTGAAGGTGGACTGGACTGGGCGACCTTTGTCCACAGGTTGAGGAATCAGTTGAACAGATCACCTCCGACTAAAATACTGCATCTCCCTCCCCCCCCCCCCCCCCCCCCCCCCTCCCCCCCCCCCCCCCCCCCCCCCTTCACTTTGCTTCACCACTCAATATGATCGCGGCTTCACTGGCTGTGACCTCAACCACACACTCCCGCTGACCCCGGTAACCATTCACTCCCTGCTTGCCTGGAATAGACCTGACTATACCATGGGATAATAACATTCACTGCCTTCATCACCTCTGAGGAGGAACGAAACTAAGACTCACGACACTCAGAGAACAGAAACATTGCCGCCTCAGAATTGTCCGAAACCTAAATAAAAGTCGAATTATGCAGCACCTCTCTCTCCTCTCTTTCTCTCTCCCCCATCCTAAGGGCTGTCCTCTCTCTTCCCTACAATCTCTATTTTCCCTCTTTGCTCCGCCCTCTCTCTGTCACCCTCTCTCTCCATATCCCTCTCTACCCTCTCCCTCTCACTGCATCTCTCCCTCCGTTTCTCTGTGTCTCCCTGATCCTTCGCTCTGTCCCTTTTGCCAACCCACTCGCTCTGAACACCCACAATCTTCATCTTCTCACTCTCCCTTTGAATAGTTCCCTCCCTCCATCTATCACCCTCTCTATTTCTCCCCTTCATTTTTGTGCTCACTATCTCTCTCTCCATTTCCCCAACTCTTCTACTGCGCGCCCTAACTTCTCTCTCCAACGTCTTTCTTGGGAAAACTTGTAAAACGTTTAGCCACAATGGGACGTAACATTTGCCGCTATACCTATCCGTCACACACCAGGAGCCCTTCCAGGTGAGACTGAGGTTCACCTGCAACTCCTCTGCTCATCTACTGTATGCGGTGTTCCAGATATGGCCTCGTTACATCGGCGTGGTGAAGCGTAGACTCGGCGATCGTATCACCAAAGACCCTCGTTCCGCCAAGACCTGGCGGATCTCCCCGTTGCTAACGCCCCTACCCGCACTGACCTATCTGCCCTGGGCCTCCTCCATTGCCAGGGTGACTGAATAAGGCCACTTCATATTTCCGCTTTGTTACCGTTCAAAACCTAATGGTATGAACATTGCATTATCCAATGTTAGGTAACCAACGTGTAAGTTGCCGCTTCCCCCTCCCCCCCTCCGCGACCATCCTCGCGCCTCACCCGGACTCCCACATGTTCAGCCCCTCTACCTCCCCTCCACCGATACTCCTTCCTCTCTCATTCTAATTCCATCCTCTTCAATCTTCATTTCACATCTTTCATCTTTTAATCTCTAGTCACAACCACCTGAATATGAAAACGCTGTTCACCCGCTTCCGCTCATCATTCCCATCACTCACTCACTCACTCACTCACTGATATGTTTGTTGCCTTGTCCTGTCCCCATCTGTCCCAGCCTTCTCCCCCTTTCCAGCACAATCAGTTTGAAGGAGGGTTCCGATCCAAAAGGTCACCTCCCATGTACTTAGAATGCTTAGGAAGTTCGGCAAGTCCACTACTACTGCCAGCAACTAGTACAGATGAACCATCGGAAGCATTTTATGTTTCCAATCCAAACACAGTTTGGTTTGGGAACATCTCCATTCAAGGCCGCATGAAATGACAGCGAATAGTGGACGTAGCCCAACCATCACTCACACCAACCTCTCTTCTACTGACTCTGATACAATGCGGAAACAGGCCCTTCGGCCTAACCCGGGCGGGTTATTCCTCTCATGAATAGGCGGCCATTCCTCTCATGATTTTGTACACCTCCATAAGATCTCCTCATCCTCCTACGTACCATGGGATAGAGACCCCACCCACTTAACCTCTCCCTAACGCGCACACCCTCTAGTGCTGACAACATTCTCGTAAATCTTTTCTGAACCATTTCAATATTGACAATATCATCATTGAGCGGGAAGGCAGAGAAAAAGGCGAAAGAAGGAGAGGAAGAAATATTGATTTGGAGAGTGGGTCGGTGCTGCAATAAAGGCGATAGAACTAAAATACACAGTTGCGCGGGACACAAGGATGTGTCCATGCGGAAATGTTCACAAACATAAACTGTTGTAGCAGCTCAATGGCCGAAAGGAATGGCCGCCATTATGGGTCGAGACCCTGCAGCAGGTGAAAGAGTGCAGTGGAAGGATGGCCAATGTAAAGAGGGATTTGGGAGCAGTGAAAGAGGGACCTGGCAGACAGCTTAACCACGAGGAGTGGGGGATGTGGGGCAGATGGGGGAGGGGTTTGGAATTAGTGGACATATGTAGTTGGGTGATGATAGGTGGAAGCAAACAAGGAAAATAGTTTCTGCCAGGTGGTCGAGGTAGAGTGAAGGTGAGACAAAATCTGGAGGGTGACCAGCGGGGGCACAAAGGCTAACGGTGCTAGTATGCGACAGTAAAACGTGATAAAGGGGACAGTCGAAGAAGAGATTCAGGTCGAATGGAACGAGATGGGGGATGGTTCGTGGTGGATGAAATGTACGGCTGGGTGGTGGATGAAACAGGAAGGGGGGGCGAAAATGTATTGTGCGGATTATATGTATAATAAAGGGGGTTACACGGATAGGCAAATGGGACGACAAGAGGTGAATCAAATAGGCGAAGGAATTGTAACATAGAAGGCAAGGTTTCCCTGAAATCGGAAACTTGGGCTGTAGGCAACCCAAGCAGAATGTGCGGTATTTTTCGGACAGTGTGCGTTGGGTCTTACCCTCGTAATAGAGAGTGCTGAATATGAATAGAGGTTTGTGTGAATATGAGAAGTTAGATTGAAGCGCTCATCAGTGGCCATCTAATCGCCATGTGGTCTCGCCGACGTAGAAGAGGCCACATCGCGAGAACAAGATGAAGTGGGCGAGGGCGGAGAATGGGCATGAGAATTCTCATCTCGCCTGGATTGTCTGCGGATGTCCCTGGGCGACGCTGAGGGAGAGAGTGTTGCATCTCCCACGATGGAAGTGGAATGTATTAGCAGTCAGAGAAGGGTGGCTTGAGAGGGATGGGCAGAAGAGTGAATAATAGAGATTGGATTCTGTGGAAAAGATGGAGTACCGGATCTCGTTACAGCCGGTGATAAATACGGAGGATGACGCGCGGGTTGTGAAGCTTGATAGGATGCGGCAAGAGGTGAGGGTTTGGGAAACCCACTTCTGTTCGAAGGAAGGCGAATGGGAGCACAACGCCGAGAAATGAAGGAGCTCCATCAGCCATAGTCGCAGAGGAAAAGGAGGACAGTTGATAATGAGATAAGTGCAAAAAGTGCAGGTGGCAAAAATAGGCCCACCTGGACAGTCCTGTTGTGTAAAAATAGAAGCGGGCGATGTGGGTTTGGGACTGTCTGGTTTCAGGTTGAGGAGGGGCTATCTGCTGAGGCGATGTGGTTTGTGACAATGTTGGAGGCAGACATCTTATGGGGCTGATGTTATATGTCCTGTGATTGCTGGGAATAACACTTGGGGAAGGGGTGGTTTGGGTGGGAATTGCTGTAAACTAGGGAAATAGGGAGAGAGCAGTATCTGCGCAATGCGGAGATGGGAATATGTGACTGGATATGATTATTTTGGAGGTGACAAAAATGTTGGAGCATGATGTGTTGGATGCGGATGCTGGGCAGGTGAAATGTGAGGACCAGAAGAAGTGTACTACTAGGGGGAGACAGCGAGTGCTCCCAAGTCGAGGCGTTCTGTTCTTTGAACTCGCAGTTGTCGTTTCTCTTTATTAAAGGTCGCTTTCCCCTGTTGTCATAAATAAACCCCTCACCTGAGACTCATCTATACCCGTGGTCCTGCTCTCCCTCCCTGTCCTTTCCAGAACAAATATAACGTTCTCCTGGTACTCGATCACCAGCCTCAGAATCCAACTTATTATCCACCGACATTTCCTTTACCCACCATTATCACAGAACGAGTCAAATCTCAATAACCTTCTCTGCATTTTCACCGATACCAACCGCACCCAAGGCAAAACCTTGGATCACCCATTCCTTCCCCAGGTACCTCCCTTGCAACTGCTGGCGATGTAATACATATCTCTATAGATCCTCCCACCTATCTCCATTCTGGGTCCCCCAACCTCAGTTCTTCCTCCTGTTGAGACAGACAGCGGTTCAATGCACCTCATCTATCCTCATGTATGGCAGTAGAATGTTTCCAGAATTCTCCTCTTTACATTGGCGGCACCAATCATAGCCCCCACACGGTTGTCCATTTCAATGAACACTTGCGCTCGGTTGAAAAAAGCCTAACCCGTTTCACTGAATTGCTAATCATTTACACTTCCCCCCGTTCAATACGAACCCATTCTCTCCTGAAATATTTCCATTGACAGAGTGAGGCCACATGCAATCCGGAGGTACAGCACTCCATATTCCATTTGGATAGCTTACAATCCAACGGTATGTGCATTGCATATCCAATTTAAGTCCCCGAGTGCGAACCAATGCATCATCCATTTCCTTTCGAACAGGAAAAGTATCGTGCACCAATCTCCGTCTCTGCTCCCCGATGGTAGAAAAGATCGCCGGTCAGAAGAGGTTTGCTGTTTGGGCTCGCTGATATAGAAAATACAGATCCCTCCAGCAGAGGATCAGGATCTTTGACCCACAATGTCTTCCGCCGACATTTACGACACGATAAACTTAACTCATTTGCCTGCATGCGATCCATATCCCTCAGCACCCTGCAAATCCATGTGCCTATGTAAAACATATTAGATGCACCTATTACTCATACGAGTCAACGTGATCTCCAGATTATTATACGGAGATAGAAATGCTGGGGAAACTCAGCGGCTGAGGCAGGGACTGATCTATGGAGCGAAGGGATAGGTGACGTTTCGGGTCGAGACCCTTCTCCAGATTGTTATGCTCAATGCCCAGACCGATGAAGGCCAACGTACCATAGCCACTCTATCTAGCTATGGACGTGGACCCCAATATCGCTCTGTGCATCGATGCTGTCTTACAATAAAGTGTCCTGCCATGAACTATTTAACTTCCTCTTACATTGGACCACACAAAGTGCAACACCGAGCAATAGAAACGGTGATGCTTTGCCCTTCCGTTGGTCCGCTGAATGTCACGGTCAATGAGCTTAAAAAACCATTCTTTCAACGCCCGCAGAATTTGGTTCTTGATGTTGCATAACCCCATTCAATGATCATAAAAAAACCTCACTACACCCGCAACAATTGAGACTTAAAAAAAAACCCGTCGTTTAACCCGCAGCCAATTATCTTAAGAACCTCTCCATAACCCGCATATCCAATTGTCTTAAAACCGCTGTAATAAACGAACGCATTGTATTTTCCTGGGGCCAAATGAAATTCCAGGGAAATTGCATCTTATGACTTATCTGTTTCTGTAGCCGGGATTTGCCAAATATCCCAAATGACGATGCCGGATATCTGAATATGGAAACACTCCTGCAGGTCAGGAATAGATCTGGGAGAAGGGAAACATTGTCCAACTTTTTGGTCTAAAACCACTATACAGACAGAAACTAGTAATCACTCCAAATCTTCTGATTGTATCACACAGTTGTCCCAGTTTCTCAAATGGAACAACCGTCCTCATATCTTACAAATGTTCACCATACAGAATAAACTACATAGCGACTCCCGGACACACAAGTACGCACGTGTCTCCGTGTGGGAAACAAATCAGAGCCTTCTGTGTCAAAGTCGACAATGGACGTGTCCAGATGCTGAACCGCCTGCCCAGAGCACACCCGAGCGCAAGCGCCCCCCCCTCCCTGAAGGGCCCTGAGAACGAATCCGAGCTGATGAAAATCAGGCCATGTCTTTTCGGCTAATGTCTGCCATTCCCCGGAACATTGCATATACATTTATTAAGAATGAAAACCGACACAGGTCAAACATCCAGGCGTATTGAGTAATCGCCACTTCTTCACGAGCCCCCCCCGACGAACGTGTATAATTAACAGAGATAGGAGAACAAATTGTGACCTTAGGGGATGGTTATACAGTAGACCGCGACCGACCCGCGCGCCATGGAATTTTTGTCTCCCACGGTAACATGGTAATCGTGACGTAGGGGGTCCGAAGGTGTAGGCTAAGGGGTAAGATTAACAAGGTTTCAAACAGGGCAAAAGGGAACTAATTTCCACAGAGGCTGTTGGGTACGGCTCGAACAGAGGTGCCATCGAAGTGATTAAAATCTTCGGTGATACAGTGTTGAAACAGGGCCGTTTCAGTCAACATGCCCCACACTGGGCGAAAAAAGTCCCAGCAACATTAGAGTTCCCACTTGCACTGCCAAATCGCAATATTCCCTCTATTTTCGGTCCGATCCCATATCCCTGTACCCCCTTTCTCCTATTTATTAAAAACGGTGGGATAGACTCAGGCAAGCCGGCAGCCTGCAAACACTCGTCTGGCAGCTTGTTTTTCCAGACACAACACCACCGACCACCCCTTGGGGAGAAAATAGTATTCCCCACGATTTCCCCCTCCTCGGATTCCCAATTACATCTTTTTCACTTTCCCCTTCAAATATTGTCCTCTGATGCGGGTAATGTTTTGTGGTCTGTGTTTAAAATACATTCGGATTGGCATAAAGATATGGAAATATTTAGATGGAAATGTGACCCTAACGCGGGTAATTGACAACAAGCAACTGCAGCAGCGTGGATGGAAACTGACGTTTGGGGCGGCCGGGGCGGGCGTGGTTATGTCCTGCTCGTGACTATCTTGCGGTCCATTACCTGCTGAAACAAAGAACGTGCTCCACAATTTTTTCGGTTAATTGATGTATAGCTGGTTGCAGGAATTTTAGTGTTGGATTGCACCCTAACATATGGGTTTTATGTGGGATCGATCATGTCGCATAATTTAATTGGGCGACTTCTTTGGCTCTTACCTATTTTCCGATCACGACAGCACCAAAAGGAAACTCATAATATCAACAGGAACGTGATATTCTCCAAACAAAGTCGGTTATTTTAATATTTTAAAGAGTTCGCACTGCAAAAAAACACATCTAGTAGGATGGGGCGAAAACGTGAACGGATGGTGCATTAAGGGAGCAGATCAAAGGCTGGAGTAGGGGATCGGCAGGGGTAAAAAAGATTGAGGTAGAGAACAGGATATGGAGCAGATATAGCGGAATGGACACAGAGTATGTGAGCGAAGGTTCGGACAATTGGAGGTAGAACAAGAGAAAAGGATGTGGAGGAGAAGTACTTCACCTATTCACAGGAGCACCTGTTACGCGACCTTTTATAACCCTGTGAGACACCAATAACATGCATATTTTACATCTTGGAGTAACTCCTCAGTGTTTCACCTTTGCTTTGCAACCTTCATATCCTGTGTTTTTCACTTCCCAGCACATATATTAAATCTCGAGTTTCGACAATCTGCCCCAACAGGTAGATAGTGATAAGAATTGGAGAAAGAAGCTGGTTTCCCCATTAATACAGGAGCGATCCCCTCCTCCTTTCCCCTATGAAACTGAACAATATAATATATCAAAGAATCCAATATACACAGTATAATACAATTTGGAAACAAATAAAAACAAACAAATAACCATAAAATCAAGAAAATTAACGCTTATAAACTAATCTCAATAGCTAATAACCCACATTAAAGCCATCTATTATAGATAAAACGTTTATATAAATCAATGGGGAAAGAATAGGAATTAAAATAAAGTAAGATATGTATGAAAATGGGAAAACTTATATCAATCCAACAATTCCAACTAAAATATAATTTTTTGAAACGTAATCAATATTTCAAATAACATCAAATACATTGTTATTTGAAAAAAATATAAACAAGGATAATTCAAACTTTAAACCCCAGAATTTATTAAAGGAAGTAATTAATAGAAAGGCAGAATCAAGGAATATAATATCCAACTTAATAATATAAAAATTCTAAATAAAGAAACACAAACGACAGAGACAATTAGAAGGACTGGGAACTAAGAGGTTATTGATAAAGATCCGACCGATAATGGAAAAAAAATCTACAAAAAGTAAAAAACAAAAGTTCAAATTAAAGTAAGACATAACCTAATTTCAAATTAAAAATTTTACATAGATTATTCGAAAACTAGACAGAATAAAATATTTTCAAAAGTATCCTACCACCAATTTGGAAAAATGTCTAACTCAAAAAATGCAAAATAAAAAAAATGAATGCCACTAATAAGCACCCCTATAAGCAAAAAGTCTCATGTACAAAAAAACGGCATACATTTTGGAATGAATTTTTTGGGAATTTTTACGAAAATATTTAACACAAAATTGAACCCCCCAATACAGAACTGATTATCTTAGATCAATGGAAGAGGGAAGAAAACAAACTATACTCCTAGAAGCTTTTTCCCTTAATTACTGTTTAAAATAATAGCAAAAAATCTTTATAACTCAAATTTTGGAAAAACGCAGACCACCCCCACATTCAAAATGTGGCTTTCAAACATTTTTGAAAACGCCACAAAAACATCTTGAAGAAATGATATTCCATCCTACTAGGCAAAGTGAAGAAACCAATTCTTAATAAACACGACTTGGTCTCCTTTACAACTTTTAACAAGCATATGGTGGCAAACATAACATAACCAAGAAATTAAAATGGTTTAAATCGGTGACTGAAGGGCAAAAATACTAAAGGTAGATCTCCTCCTAATCTCTCTTTTCTTTACTTTCCTTCTCTCTCCTTTTCTTTCAAAATCTTTTTATTAGCTTCTTCATCTCTGTCCTTTATTTATATTTGCAATCTATTTCTACTCGTTTGTCCATCTAATCCAACACTCATTATTTCTTTTTTCTTCACAGTCATTTTTTTTTTTTTAGAAACGTCGGCGGCTCTCTATCTATATCAACAATGATGGTGCAAACCAACCCACAACAACCGCAGTAAGAGCTAACTGTTCCCCAGACCTGGAATAACCTACAGCTTTAAATTGTAGGCACCTCGTTTTACCTGCCCACGGGAGTTTACTAGTGGTTATTAGAATGGCCACATACTCCCAAACCTACAGGCTAATGCTAACCTAGGCGCTAGCACAGCTGCAACTCGGCCACCACAAGCAGGCAGATGCCACACCCGACTCACCCCGACGTGCCTTCATAGTTGCAGGTGACTTTAATCAGGACGACCTACGAGCTGCGCTCCGTAAATTCCACCAGCATGTGCAGTTCCCTACCAGGGCTCAAACACGCTGGGGTAAGAGTGTACACCAACATCAAAGGACGCATACAGCGCCCTTCCCCCTGCCCATCCACTAGGGACATTCAGGACACCTCTCACAGTTTCTACCGCTGCATACAAACCCCTCATCCCCCAAGACCAAACCTGCAATAAAGACGGTCAAACTTATGGCCCGAGGAAGCCACCCTACAACACCAGGACTGCTTTGGATACGCCGACTACGAACCGTTTGCACAACAGGCTAACAGTGGTACAGAGGTAGACCTTGGAGGAGTACACATCCACGTGCTCACCTACAAACACTGCTAGTGGAGTCTTTCACTGTGGACAAGGAAAAAAAGATGTTCCCAAACCGGGAAACCGTGAATGAACAAGAAGGTTCAAATCTGCAAAGGTGGCATTCAACAACGCCTTAAATTCCAGGGACACTTCTGCCTACAGTGGCAGCCAGGGACAAACCCTGAATAAATGTAAAAAAAAGGCCAAAGACATCACATGGAAGACCACTTCAATACCGCGGAACCAGAAGCAAGTGTCAAGGGTGTCATCGACATTCACTGACTACAAGAACAGCCCCCCTGCCCCCAGTTAAATCACACTGGCCAATGGAAATTAAACACTTTCTTTGCCCGCCTACAAAAACCGTCAACACCACCAGGAAAGGAAAACCACCGGCCAGGTGTAAGGTCCAAAGCCTTAACACTGAGCACTGTCAGGAGGTTAACAGTGCATTCTGGCTCGGATCACTCCACGCAAGGCTTCAGGCCCCTGAAGGAGTCCAGAGAATGTACTAAAGGTCTGTGCTGTGCAACTAGCGAGTATTAACGAGGATCTTAACCTGTCCTCTAACCTCTGGTCAATGGTCCCCAAGTGTCCCTGAAGACAGCTACAAAGTGCCCGGTGCCCGAAAACTCAGAAATCACCAACCGAATGACTTCAATCCCCTGGCCCCCCGGTTGCCCTACCTCCAATACCAATGAAGTGCTCGAAAACGCTGATCCTCTCCCATATCAAATCCAGCATCCCTGCCTCAATGGATTCCTCCATCAATTGCATGCAGGGCAAAAAGATCCCACAGAGGGATGAGATCTCTCAGCTCTTCACACTGACTGACCACCTAAAAGACAGGTCAACGTACGGGAGGGATGCACTTCATAGACTATAGCTCTGCCTTCAATACAAGTCTTTATTCCCACCAAGCACACCACCAAACTAACACCACCACCAGCTAGGCCAGCAGCTCGCCGATATGCGAATGGATCCTGAATTTACTGACTGGAGCGAACGCAGGCATGAAAATGGTGGCCTCAAAATGTCCTCCACTACACCCTGAACAGCCGGCACCCACCACAGGCTGTGTACTGAGCCCCTTACTACTACTACCCCTCTTCACAGAGCCTGTGTTCCGGTCTCTAGCATTCGACACCAACAACAAACCATCGTCAAGTTTGCCCAGACGAACAACGGTGATCGTGCTTATCACCAACGGTGAAGAAACATAAATACAGGAGCTGAGGTGCATAACCTGGCAGACTGGTTCTCACGCAATAACTTGTCACTAAACACCTCCAAGAAGACCAAGGGAGCGAATTATCGACTTCAGGAGGTCATGGAATTTAGGGAATCTCCCCAATCTCCATCTAGATCTACGGGGAACAGTGTGGAAAAGTGACCAGCTTTACGTTTTCGGGCACCTCACTCACTCTCAGAGACCTCACATGGTCCACCAACGACCTCGCTGCGCTGGTCAAAAAAGTCACAGCAAACAATTGGTCTTTACCTTAGAACATAGACAAGGACTGGTCGCCCCAAACAGCTGCAGACAACCATCTAAAGGGGGGGGGGGGGTTAGTTGGTTCTACCGCTGCAACGACAGAGAGCATACAAACGTATGCATCACTGTGTGGTATCTCAGGCTGCACGGAGGCGGAGAGGAGAACTCTCTGCGCGTGCGACCACATGGCGCAAAAAAATTATTGGACACTGGCGACCAAGCCTTGGAGGGCATCTTCTACCCCACACGGTGCCCTCAGGGAAGCCTCAGCATCCACAAAGACCCCCCTCACATACCCTTGTAATTGGACTGTTTTGAACTACTTTCTTCTGGCAGACGCATATAGGACATTCTATCTAACGCCCGCTCCTCCAACTCAGAAAGCTATATTCCCAAGCTATAGCGGCTCTGACCCGACCTTCTGAGTGCCCCTGCCCCACACCACCCCATGGTCTGTCCTCCCTCGTAAGGTCACGTCGCACAGTACACAACAGCACATTATGTGGTTTACACTGTTTTCAAAAAACTGCTTTTTAAATAAAAAAACGTTTATTCTACAAACCATGTTCACTGGAATCTAAATCTAAATTTTATTAGTTATTAAATATGACCGGATGCAAGCTGCATACCCAAGGCCTCGTTGCACTAATTGAAAATGCAATAAAGGAAATATTATTATTATTGGCTGTGGTGCAGGAGGTGGCACCAAAGACATCGTCGATGTAGCGAGTTAGAGATCGGGGAGGGGGCCCTGTAACGCCTCGAACAAGGATAGTTCGACTTACCCTACAAAGACGTAGGCGTAGCGGGGCCCATGCGCTGCCTAGCTACGGCCTTGTTATTTGTAGGAAAAGGAGGAGTCAAACGAGAAGTTATTGAGGTAAGGACCAACTTCGCTAGGTCGGTAGGATAGTATCAGTGTAATGGCCGGTAAGGTGGCTTCCTCCGGTCGAGGAAGAACCGGAGGGCTTTGAGACCATTCCTGTTGGGGAATGTGAGGAGTAGAAGTGACAGACTCAAATGAGAAGAAGAGAGATGGTGGCCTTAGAAAATGTAATTCGCGTGACTACGGAACATGCAGCATCTCTGGCGACAGGAAATGGGTTACGTATCGGGTCGACACTGAATATGGGTCCTCGACCACTGATACGTTACCA
>JAVHYY010000770.1:0-17500 GCA_035221665.1 Okamejei kenojei
CACAGAGTTACGAGAAACGAGTTACACATAGCACGGTGGACCCTCCAAGACAAATGAATCATCAAAGTCCAAATAATGATTATGTTTTGTAAGATATTGAAAAGAAAAAAAGTGGTAAAAAGCAGAAATCCTTTTAAAAATACGAAAAGACTCAATATCAGTATCTACCGAGACAATCCGCAAGAGGTCTCTAAGAAACGGAATGCGATTAATGGAAACCAAAAGCATCCTGAGGCAAGTAAGATCTGAAGTACCCACTCTGAGGAAAACTCCAGCAACCTCCGATCACTTACAATCAGAGAGCATCATCTTCAAAAACCAGAAGTGAAACGCAATTGAAATTTGCCCAAAGCATTAAGGCCACGAGGAATATTGAGATGAAACCTTTACAATGATATCAAAGGATCAATTAATCTGCATTCCAAGATTGGCTGAAGATTAAAAAATAAATTATGGACTTATTACTAAACCAAAAGAAACGGAGAAGGAACGGAGGGAGAAATCATAGAAGATTTGGATATGAAGACTGTTCAAGGAATAACGAATATTTAGATAGAAAATATGCTACTAACCTAACTAATTAACACCCTATATTAAAAATTATACCTACAACCAATATAAGATTAAATCTCAACACTGGTATTGTTAATAATTTAATAATTGTTGACTATTGACTATATTGTTGACTGTTGACTATTGATTGTAGATCATTGATTGATAATTTAATAATTAATTATAACCGCCTAACCAAGAATTAAGTAAATAGTAAATATAAAAAATACATCTTATTTTAACTTTTTTTTTTTTTTTTTTTCTTTCTCGCTTCTGTATGTTTTTAAATTATTATTTATAATTTTCTATTAAGTAACCACGCCTATTATATACCATTGTACTGATTATGAACGTTTTATATATCACTTAGTTTAATTAATTATTCCCCCGGTTTTAACAAATAACTCTATATAGTTTTTGGATAATATTAATTTACTGAATCCTGAGATGGATAGATATTTAACACCCACATTCAACCACGGAAGTCCTTAAGACGCTACCATGTTAGTTAATGGCTTACTAACCCAACTAACACACACTCACTTAGATGTAGTTTTTTTTTCCTTTCTTTGAAGGCACTCTAACTAATCTTTTTAACCTATCCCAGCTTTATACATTCATTTCTAAAAAATATTACTATTATTCCTTTTAAACTGAGTGGAACCTTTTGCTTTATCAAATAAATATTTTTGCACTTTCAAACCAAACTTACTGTGCATTTTTCAAAGGCAAACCGTTTTGCACTTTCAAATCAAAAACCTCTCATTTGCATTTTCAAAGCAAACCACACGGTTTGTCCATTCAAAAAGCAATTTCCAACTTTGGCATTTACACAAAGCAAATCCACTTGCATTTGCATTTTTTCGAAGCAAACTCAAACCATATTGCATTTTCAAACCCTAACCTCCCTTTATGCATTAAAAAAAAACATTATTGGCAATTTTCAAAAGCAAAGCTTTTGCATTTTTTTTCAACAAACCAAAGCAAGATTTTGCTTTTTCAAAACCAAGCTCCTCATGCAGCATTTTCAAAACCAAAACCACCGTTTGCATATTTTTTTTCAAACAAACACACCATTTGCAAAAAAAAAAAATTCAATACCAAAACACCTTTTGCATTTTTTCAAACCTAACTTTTCGCTTTTGCATTTTCAAAATCAAAAACGTCTTCCATTTCATTTTCAAAGGACACAATTTGCCATTTTTCCAAGCAAACGTTTTTGCTTTTTCAAAATCAAATATTTTGTCATTTTATTCAAACGAAACCTTTTGCATTTCCTATTTCCATAGCAAATCACCGTTTGCAATTTTCAAAACAAAGAACAACAATAAAAAGTAATAAAAAAAAAAGAGCAATCCACCTTATTCATTTTTATAAAAACCGAACCTCTTTTTGCATTTTCTACGAACCCAAAATACATTTTGCCATTTTCAAAGCACAAAAACCTTTCTGCATGTCAAACCAAATCTCCTTTATTTGCCGTTTGTCAAAAAAACCGAAGAACCCAACCCATTGTGCGGTTTTTCAAACCAAAGTCACGCGATTTGCAATTTCAAACCAAAACCGTTTTGCATTTTATTTTTAAAGCAAACCCACCGTTTTCATTTTCATTACCAAAAACTTCCGATTCCCCATTCAAAACCAAAACTTCCTTTTGCATTTTCAAAAGCAAACCGAATTTTTGCATTTTCAAAGCAAAATTTTTTGCAATTCAAAGCAAAACCATCTGCATTTCACAGCAAAAAAACAAAGCGCTCCTTTATTTTGCAGTTTCAAACTAACCACCATTTTGCGTTTTCAAATCAAAACCACCACCGGTTGCATTTTCAAACCAAAGCTTTTGCATTTTCAAACCAAACCACCGTTTGCAATTTCAAACAGGACCACTCTATTGCATTTTCAATCCAAACTTCCTTTTGCAGTTTTCAAAGGAAACCTTTTCCATTTTCTAAGCAAACCTTTTGCTTTTTCAAATAAAATATTTTGCATTTTGAAAACCAAAATATTTGCCATTTTTCAACGCAACCAACCTTTTCACTCTTGCCTTTGCATTTTCCTAAAGGGAAGCACACTTTTGGAGTTTGCAAACAACTTTTGCATTTTTTCAAGCAAAAACCTTTTCAATTTTCAAAAACCAAACATAAATCTTTGCATTTTCAAATGCAACATACCTTTTTGCATTTTCAAAGCAAACTTTTTTTTTGCATTTAAGCAAATTTTTGCATTTTTCAAATTAAATATTTTGCACTTCCAAACAAACCCTACTGTTGTATTTTCAAAGACAAAACCGTTTGTCTTGTACTTTCCAAAACAAACCTGTTCGCATTTTCAAAGCAAAACCACCTTTGCAATTTTCAAAGCAAACCTTTTGCTTTTTCAAATCATAACACCTTTTGCATATTTAAACCAAACCACGATTTGCAATTTCAAATGCAACCATACCTTTTTCATTTTTCAAAGCAAACCGTTTACGTTTTCAAACCAATCCTCCTTTCCATATTAACCCCCCCCCAAACCATCATTTGCAAGTTCAAACCAAAACCCTCCATTGCATTTTCAAACCAAAACTTCCTTTTGCATTTTCAAATTAAACCTTTTTCAGTTTTCAAAGCAAACTTTGACATTTTCAAAGCAAACCTTTTGCATTTTCAAACAAAACTGCTTTTGCATTTTCGAACCAAACCACCAGTTGCATTTTCAAAACCAACCACCAATTAGCAATTTTAACCAAATATTCTTTTGCATTTTCAAAGCAACTTTTTGCATTTTCAAAGCAAACTTTTGCATTTTTAAAGCAACACTACCTATGGTTTTCAAAAACAAATATATCTTCTTTTTTTCCCCCCCCACCCCTCTTACTTTTCAAAATGAACCTACTTTTGCATTTTCTCAAACCAAACCACCATTTGCATTTTCAAACCAAACCTCCTATTGCACTTTCAAACCAAAACTTCCTTTTGCATTCTCAAAGCAAAAACCAATTGTTTGCATTTCAAAGCAAATTTTTGCTATTTCAAAGCAAACCTTCTGCAGTTTTAAAACCAAAGCTCCTTTTGCAGTTTCAAACCTAACCACCATTTGAGTTTTCAAATTCAAACCACCGGTTTGCATTTTCAAACCAAGCTTTTGCATTTTCAATCCAACCCACCGTATTGCAATTTCAAACCAGACCTCCTATTGCTTTTTCATCCAAACTTCCTTTTGCAGTTTCAAAGGAAACCTTTTCCATTTCAAAGCAAACCTTTCGCTTTTTCAAATAAAAGATTTTGCATTTTGAAACCAAACTATTGCATTTTTCAAAACCAAACTTCCTTTTGCATTTTCAAACGGAACCTTTTGCAAATTTAAAGCAAACCTTTTGCATTTTCAAATTAAATCTTTTCAATTTTCAAACCAAACATACCTTTGCAATTTTATAAATCTAACCTTTTGCATTTTCAAAGCAAACCCTTTTGCTTTTTTTCAAATTAAATATTTTGCACTTCCAAACCAACCTACTGTTGCATTTTCAAAGCAAACCGTTTGTACTTTTCAAACAAAACCTGATCGCATTTTCAAGCAAACCACCTTTCAATGTAACCAACCCTTTGCATTTTCAAGCTAACCACCGTTTGCATTTTTCAAAGCAAAACCAACTTTGGCATTTGGCAGCAAACCATTTTGCCTTTTTGTTTTCAAAACCAAACCTCGTTTTGCGATTTTCAAACCAAATACCTTTTTCATTTTGAAGCAAACCTTTTGATTTTTCGAAGCATAAACCAAACCACCATTTGCATGCATTTCAACCCAAACCACAAACACCTTTTGCATGATTTTTGCAAAAACAAAAACATTTTGAATTTGGCAAAGCAAATCCATTTTGGCATTTTGCATTTTCAAACCAAATCTCCTTTTGCAGTTTCAAACCAAAACCACCATTTGCGTTTTCAAACCAAAAGCACCATTTGCATTTTCAAACCCAAAGATTTGCCATTTTCCAAACCGATGCACATTTTACATTTTCAAAACCAAATTTACCATTTGTATATTCTACCAAACCACCAATTTGCAATGTTCAAACCAAAAACACCATTTCCATTTTCAAACCAAAACCTTTTGAATTTTCAAACCAAACACCATTTACATTTTCAAAACCAAAAACAACCATTTTGCATTTTCAAAGGAACCAAACCTTTTGCATTTTCAAACAAAACCTCGTTGCATTTCATACAAACCACGGTTGCAATTTCAAACCAAAACCTCCAAATTCAATTTTTAAACCTAACTTCCTTTTGCATTTTCAAAGCAAACATTTTGCAGTTTCAAAGCCTCCTTTTGCAATTTCAAAGCAAAACCTTTTGCTTTTTCAAAGCAAACCTTTTGCATTTTCAAACAAAATTTTCAAACCAACTCCTTTTGCAGATTCAAACCAAAACCACCATTAGCGTTTTCAAACAAAACCACCATTTGCATTTTCAAACCAATGCACCTTTTTTCATTTTCAAACAAACCACCATTGAATATTCAAACAAGCACCATTTTGCATTTTAACCAAAAACATCATTTGCATTTTCAAACAAACCACCGTTGCATTTTCAAACTAAACCAACCACATTTGCATTTTCAAAGCGAACCTTTTGCATTTTCAAAGCAAACTATTGCATTTTCAATCAAATTTCTTTTGCTTTTCAACCAAACCACCATTTGCTGTTTCAAACCGGAAGCTTTGCATGTTCAAACAAACATTAGCATTTTGAAACCAAACCACCGTTTTGCCATTTTCATACAAACCCACCGGTTGCATATTCCAAAACAAACCTCCAATTTGAATTTTTAAAACCTAACTTCCTTTTGCATTTTCAAAGCAAACAAACTTTTGCATTTTCAACCCAAACCATCCTTTGCATTTTTAAAAACAAACCACCATTTTCGCATTTTCCAAGTAAATCTTCTGCATTTTCAAACCAAATCTCCTTTTGCAGTTTCAAAACCAAACCACCATTTACGTTTTCAAAACCAAGCACACATTGGCATTTCAAACCAAAGCTCAATTTGCATTTTCGAACCAAACCACCATTGATTATTCAAAACCAAACCACCATTTGCATGCAAACCAAAAACACCTTGCAAACCAAACACCATTTGCATTTTCAAACCAAATCATTTACATTTTCAACCAAACCCACATTTACATTTTCAAACCAAACCACATTCAAAACCCACCCCCCACCTTTTGCATTTTTCAAAGCAAACTACCTGTAGCATTTTCATCCAACACAACACCATTTACATTCTCAAAACAAACACATTTTGCATTTAAAGCAAAACCTTTTGCAAATTCCAAAGCAAACCATTTGAATTTTCAAAGCAAAAACTCTGCATTATCAAACAACTTTCATTTGCAGTTTCAAACCAACCACCATTTGGTGTTTTCCCAAACCTCATTTGATTTTCAACACCAAGCCTTTGCAGATATCAAACCAATCCTTTTGCCATTTTCAAAACAAAAAACCACCGTTTCCATTTGCATACAAACCACCAATTGCAAACCTCCTTTTGCATTTTGAAAACAAAACGTTTCGCATTTCAAACTCAAACCACCATTTACATTTTTCAGAACCAAACCACCATTTTGCATTTTCGAACCAAACCTCACCTTTTGCATTTTGAAACCATACCAACCATTTCCATTCTTTATTAAACAAATAACTTTTGTATTTTCAAAGCAAACCTTTTGCATTTCCAAAGCAAACCTTTAGCAAATTTTAAACCAATCCAAAGACATTTGCATTTTTCACACCTAAACCAACATTTTTATTTTCAAACTAACAACCTCCATAGCTCTTAAGTCATGATCCACATTACAACATTGGCACACATAGCTTAAAAGTGTACCACAGGTATCAAAGACTTCAAACCTGATTCAATTTAATCGTAGCAACAAGAATTAAAAAAAAATATTTACATTAAGGGGTACCCCATGCATTTCAGTTTTCTCTTACGGAACACCACACAAATACACAAAAATAATGTACAAAAGGCCATCCAAAGCAGTTCATACTATATATACTTCAAAGACGTCTCTTTGTATCTACTTTCCCATTTTCTGGACAAAACCTTCTTTTTCTCACCAAAAACTTGGTTTCAGAAAATTTACAAGAAAGATTTTACAAGCCACTGTGTTTTATTAGCTCAGGCATTGCTCTGGGAGGACCGATTAGGTCTCAATTGTGGGATATAAAGTCTTTAAATTGTGAAAGTCTTCTTGTTGAAACGAGAAAATTAAGTTGGATTTAAAAACCCGTGACAGCATTTTTTCTCCTACCATGAAGTCTTCACAATGATGGGAGGCAGCAGGTTGGGATGGTCCAATTCCCTGTCAGTCAAGATCCTGGACGCTGTGATTGGACATTATCCAGATCGTGATTGGTCAGATTTCCATCACTCAAAGTGTGGCCACACTCACTGAAGTGGCAACCAATCAGACTCCCCTTTTTCAAAGTCTGGCCACATCAATAAGGTCTTCAAATTCCACCAGACAAAGACCCCACATTCTCATCTGGGCTCCCAATGCAAGGTTGCCTGCTGTTCTGTTGCTCTCTGTGCCAAACGTTTATTCAAATCTTGAAGGCAGGATGGTTTTTTACTCTCAATCTTGAATTTAATACTATTTCTCTTCTTCTTCTGCTCAGTACTAACTCCCGGCATTTCTTCATCTGCCTTTAGTAGGAAATGCTTAATTCTGTCCGAATTTCCCCGCCAATTTCCCCTATTTTGCTTTGTCAGGAAAATGGGATCCCGCCAACCTTTTCTCATTTCCTAACCATTTGGTCAGCTTGTACTTAATATTCTAAACTTCTTATTTGTAACTTAGAATTCAAATAACATATATGTTGGGACGGGGGTCCCTCATTCAATGTTACCAGAGAATACCCCATAGATTGTTATAGAGAGAGAAAAAGAGAAAACAACGTGTTTCTCATTCTTAAAAAATGTCAAATTTAATCCCAAATTTTTCAACCAGGCAGACTCGCTAATCAAGACCCAGTTTCTCAACTTGGAAGACTCCTTATCCCTTAAAACATACCGCCCCAAATATCTCAAACCAGGCACAGTCGTTTTTAAGCGAGACCCCAGTTTCTCAACCTGGCAGACGTATGTTAATCATTGAGAGAGAGAGGAGAGATGAGAGAGCCCCCTTATTCTCAACGGCAAATCCAAGGATGACTCAACAAGGCAGGCGCACACCTCTTTCCCTTGTATCTCCAACCCGACAAACTACGGATGTGCTCAAACAAAGGCGACAAAGCCCTTTATAGAGGGAGAGATGCAACAAAAAATAAAGAGAGACCAGAGAGAGAGTCAGAGAGGAGAGCTCAATTCCTTCTTAAAATACATACACAATTCTTCCTTAAAAAAATACATACTCAAAATACAATGTAAAAATAATACACAATTCACAATTGGTTTACCGTTGTTTATCTCTAAGACCTCAGCTGGGAACAGACCAATTTGCAAGAAAAACAGAGAGTTTCCCGGAGTGTCTAGGAGTCGATTACAATGGACGTAGAGCTATTATTCCTCCCTTTACAGTCCTGGTAACCTCTGCTCAGTCACCCAGTGTTGCGTCCCAGGTGAGACCTGCGCGACTACGCCAATGAAAAAAGTTTCACTTAAAAAGATAGACAAAGCACAAAAATTCTTAAAGACCATACAAAGCTTTAATTTAACGTATGAAGGGTGCTGGACCTAGAGACCCAGGAGGCAACAGTTTTACGTCCTGAATCTCAAGCAGTGCCACACAAAGAAATTCAGGATTCAGAGCTTTATACGTAACAGATATTTAACCATTTGCTTGATGTAAAATGTACAAAAACCATCTCCACCTCCAAGATATGGAGTTGTTTTTCACTCTTTCCAAAAGCCTCAGACCCACCCAATAGCATTCTCTGGGCCCCTTTTATCTGATTACCCTTCTTCAAACTACATAAAAAACCTTGTAATGGAGAGCTGTGAACTATTTAAACTTAAGTTAAAAAAATTCCCTAGTCACAATGTGAGTTGTCAAATTACCAGCATGCATACATTGGCCTGTTACAAAAAGAAATCTTAAATATGACAACAATCAATTAATAACTAACCTCTTTCAGTAGAAGGGTCGTTAGGTGAACAGTAGGAGACTGCTATTTTAGTCTCCGGAGAACGAGGGCGGAGCCGCTTGCTGTGTTATTTTTGATGAATGCCGGTGGTTGTTGGTTGTAGAGGTCAGTCGTCCGCTGGTGATGTCCCAAGTACTTACACTCGACCTCTCCCAGCGGCGCCGTCATTATGCAGCGGCTGAGTGTGACGGTGTTTTTCCATAAAACCTCCTGAAATCAATTCACCATCTCCTATGTCTTTTCCTCATTGAGGGTGAGATATCTGAGCTCTCATCACTCTGTAAGCAGTCCACTCCCATCCTGTATGCCGACGCAATTGTTGTCTGATGAGACCACCACTGTTGTGTCATCAGCGAACATTGATATAATTATTGCTGAGTCTGGCAGTACATTCCATGAGTATGCATTACTTGAACAGCAGGGGCTTACTTAGGACACATCTCTTGGGAGAGATCTGTTGCTACTGCGATGGTTTTTGAATGTACTCTAAACCACTACTATATCAGGAAGAATGTTTGTGCCCGCCTTAGTGAAGAACGAATCCAAGTACCTGTGCAATATCTGCCATTTCCTCGTTCCCCATAATTTAATTCATCGCTTTTTCGGTCTTCAAGGGTCAACTTTGGTCTTAACTATGTTTATCTCTTTCACATACCTAAATAGAAGCTTTTACTATCCTGCTATATATTCTTGGCTGCATACCTTTTGTTCGCATATTTTCTCCCGTATTGTATTTTTAGTTATCTCTGTTGTTCTTTAAAACATTGGCCCAATTCTCTTGCTTCCCGCTCATCTTTGCTACATTGTATCATTTCACTTTAATTTTTATAACTGTCCCTGACGTCCCTTTGTCAGCCATGAGTCGTCCTTTCTCCCTTTGGGAATATTCTTCCTCCGTGGAATGAACTGATCCTGCAATTCTGTATTATTCAGAAACACCTGCCCATTTTGTATCCACTGTCATACCTGTTAGTTGTATCTTTCAGTCAAACTTTGGCCGTTCCTCCCACATTGCCCTTTGTCCCCTTTATTCAATTGGTAACCAATGACACCTCCGATCTACCCTTCTCCCACTGGAACCCACGCACAAGGTGGACATACACTAGACCTAGTGCTTTCGTCTGCCTCTCAATTTGTATATTATGATGCCTGTACGGTCTGAACATACGTGCTATTACATTCGATATATCTCTGCCTTTCTCTTCCCTCAAAATCCCATCTCCTGCTCGCTACTCCCGCGCTACAGTTTAACTCCACGTACTGCCTGTAAATTCTCCGAGGCTCGCATAGCTGCTCCCGACATCATGCACCATCGAGGCTTTCAACCCTCATTTCAGCACCGCGACCTCTTTTCTCTATTCAATACTACTTGCTTGCAATTCTGGTCTCTGTTGCATCTTAAAATGAAAAAGCCAAAGCCTAGGCGAGCGTGGCTCAATGACACCACAGAGCCCTAAGAAGAGAATGCAGAACTCCGAACGAAGTACAATTGATAGCTTCAAATTTCCTTCGAACTCCTTGAAAAAAAGCAACGTCGCAAATACCAGGATAAGCGGTTAAAATCCGCAAGAACAAATTACTTTTCCTCCTTATTTCCAAAACGCTCATAACTCCAAGGTCCTTTTTAGCACATCACCTCCATCATTTGTCCTGCACAGACAGCTTAATGGGTCCCCGACTAAGTGCGAGGAATTTACTACTTTTTTACCACCAAGGTAAAGAACATAAGAACGAATATTTCACTCCCATTTCATTGGTCTGTTCTTCAAAATTTTATGTTCCAACCGATACTCTACCCTCCCTTGTAAAACTGTTCACCACCATGAAACCTACTACTGCCCTTCGACACTTGTCCCATCTGCCTCCTAAAGGACGTCTTTACAAGAGCCGGTCCAAGTATCTCGCCATCTTCAACAGTTTCTCTGGCCACTGCATGTTCCTTCCTGCTTCAAGCATGCGGTGGTCCAGCCATCCTGAAAAAAACCTACACCTCGACCCCACCTTTGCCATGCAACTACAGATCATTTCTAAACTTGCTTCTCTCTCAAAAGCCCCTTGAAAGGTTAATTTAATCAAAGTATGCTTACCTTCACCAAAATACACATCTTGGAAACTTTGCAATCAGGTTTCAGGGCTCACCACAGTACAGAGTCTGCCTTGTGAAGGTACATAATGACCTAATGCTCACCCGTTGACTCGACGACTGTGCATCCTGCTCCTTCTTGACCTCAGCGCAGCATTTTGATACAGTGGACCACACCATCCTAATTGACCGTCTCCGGCACGGGGTTTGTATTGATGGCACTGGCCCTGAGCTGGTTCATCTCCTACCTCAAAGGTAGGAGTTTCTCTACAACATAGGCAACTTTTTCTCCTCCCCAGCTAGGCTCTGCTGTGGGAGTTCCACAAGGTTCCAACCTTGCCCCATTTCTCTTCTCCCTGTATATGCTCCCTTCTGGCCAAGTCATTGAAAGGCACGGCATTTCCTTCCATGACTACGCAGACGATGCACAATCTCCCCGTGAAGCCCAAAAACTAATCAAATCTGCTTAAACCTTTTCCGCTGCCTCGAGGATATAAAGTGTTGAATGGCCCAGAACTTCCTCCAACTAAACAAGAGTAAGTGGTCTGAGGGACATCCTTCTCGGGCCTCGGACTCAATCAAAATGATAGCAGGCAGCCTTGGAAGCCTTCCCCCCCACTACTCAAAACCTCACGTCAAAAAACCATGCCGTGATATTTGACTCAGCACTGAAATTTTGACAAACAAAGTCAATGCCGTGGCAAAGCTAGCTTCTTCCAGCTTCGGACTCCTGTACGGATCCCGAAATAGGGACCACATACCCCGATTCTGCCCCTCTCCACTGGATCCCTGTGTTCTATACGGTTCCGAATAAATTCAAGATCCTCCTCTATGTCTTACAAAGCCCTTAACGGATTGCCCCAGCTACATTAAAAGTTCTACCCCACCACACCACCTCCAGGTCCCTTAGATCTGCCGACTTGGAGTTACCTGAACATCCCGCGGGCTAGGCATAAGCTCAGGGCCGGCCGACCGCGCCCTTTGCGGTTACAGCTCCTAGACTGTGGAACAGCATCCCTCTTCCATCAGAACTGCCCCCTCCATCAACTCCTTTAAGTCGAGACTAAAACTCATCTCTACTCCTAAGCCTTTCCTAACGTCCGCTGAGCAAGGGCTATATTTAAGTAATGATGTTTGTATTTAATCTATGAACCACAGTTGTCTAGTGGATAAGGTAGAGCCTGTTGGATGAGTTATGTCTGGACTTTCAGAAGGCTTTCGACAATGTCCCACATAAGAGGATACGTTATGCAAACTTAAAGCACACCGTAATGGGGGTTCAGTATTGATGTGGATAGAGACTTGGCTGTCAGACAGGAGGCAAAGAGTAAGAGTAACGGTCCTTTTCAGAATGGCAGGCACTGACTAGTGGGGTACCGCAAGGCTCAGTGCTGGGACCCCAGTATTTACAATATGTAGTAATGATTGGGAATAGGGAAGTGAATGCACCATCTCCAAGTTTGCGGATGACACAAAGCTGGGGGGGCATGTGTATGGCTGTGAGGAGGATGCTAGGAGGCTGCAAGGTGACTGGTTTGGTTGGGCGAGTGGGCAAAATGCATGGCAGATGCAGTATAATGTGGGTAATGTGAGGTTATCCACTTGGTGGTAAAAAGAGGAGGGTAGACTATAATTGATTGGTGCCGACTAGAAAAAAGGGGAGAGCAACGGAGACCTGGGTGTCATGGATACACCAGTCATTGAAGGTAGGCATTAACAGTGCAGCAGGCAGTGAAATGAAAGCGAATGGTATGTTTAGCATTCATAGCAAAAGGATTTGGAGTAAATTATTTATTTATTTATTTATACTTATGCCCGCCTTTCAAAGACTCAAGGACGCCTACAAAAATTAATAAGCAAATTACAAAACATATAAGCAGAATAAAACAAATACAAAAAACAAACGTTAGTAGTATGGACAGACACATTCAAAGAGTGAGAGCAGCGGCAGCTAAACGCGCCAGCGTTCACTCTCCCCTTCCGGCACGTCTTGGAGTCAATACAACAAAACCACAAAACAACCAAAAACAACATCTTTTCAAGCAATTGAACAATCCACCACAGTAATGACTCCTACACACCCGAAAACACCCTCAATACACCACAAGGCGAAATACAAAAGTTCAAAGTCCTTCCCCAAGCTCTTCGCGGTCTGGGGCTCCAGCAAACCCCGTTGACGGGACGATCTTGGCTCCAGGAGCCGGTGTTCGGGCGCTTCGCATCGAGGCGCTCCACTCCGCCTCGGGGGGCCGTCCCGCTCACCGACGGCGGGTGAACGAAACACGTCGTCGGGGCAGGTCTGAGCATAGGCCTTCGCGGCGTTGGATGGGAGCTCCCGACTAGCCCGCCGCCGAGACTGCGAGACCCTTTCTGATTACCGAGTGGTAATGGTGGGAGCACAACCAACATCCCAGGCAAAGGGGATCCCCGCTCCGATGTTAAGTCCACGCCCCGCGGTGGGGCTCACGACAGCCGAGGAGGCTGATGTCGATTTTACGCGATTTTACCTTTCCCCCCCCCCCCCCAAAATCCACCAAACCTGACTGCCCTGCATGACCCAACCCCTTGTCTCTGCCTGTTTTCGTGCCCCACCGAACAACATTTCCACATACCTATCTTGACACCATCCTATCCCCCTTTGTTAAATCCCCTCCCCACCTATGTCAAGAACCCAGGACACCTCCGTTCGGCTCCGTGCATTCCATTCTCCAGGCCCCCATCCTCTCATCTTTAACCATGGAGTCCAGTCACTATACACCTCTCCATCCCCCACCAGGAGGTTCAAAGCCCTCCGGTTCTTATCGACCAGAGGAGCAACCCATACCGTCCATGGACATATCCTCCCTCCCCGCCTAGCGGAAGTTGGTCCGTACCCTCAATAACTTCTCTTTCGATTCCTCCCGTTTCCTCCAATACACAAGGCGCGTAGCTATGGGCGTACACGCATGGGCCCCAGCTACGCTTGCCCCTCTTTGTTGGGTACGTGAACAATCCTTGTTCTCGGGTACCAGGCCCCCCATCCCCGACCTCTACCTCCGGCCCCCCCTACATCGATGGAACTGCTACTTTGGTGTCACCTCCTGCACCCACACACAACTGACTGACTTCATTCATTTCACCACCAACTTCCATCCGGCACTCAAATACACTTGGACCATTTCCGACACTTCCCTACCATTCCTTGACCTCACCATCTCTATTGCAGGTGATACACTCCTGACCGACATCCACTACAAAACCCACTGATTCCCACAGCTACCTGGACTACTCTTCCTCCCACCCTGCTTCTGTAAGGGACTCCATCCCCTATTCCCAATTCCTTCGTCTACGCCGCATCTCGCCTCCCAGGATGAGGTGTTTCACACCAGGTCATCACAAATGGCCTCATTCTTCAGAGAACGGGGATTCCCCTCCCCCACTATTGGATGAGGCTCGCACCAGGGTCTCCTCCATACCCCGCAACACTGCCCTCTCTCTCCCATTCCCCCACTCGCAAACAGGGCAGAGTCCCCCTGGTCCTCACCTTTCACCCCACAGCCGGCAAATACAAACAGATAGTCCTCGCCAGTTTCGCCACCTCCAACGTGACCCCTCCACCCGCCACAGCTATCCCATCTCCCCGCTGTCTGCCTTCCGCAAAGACCGCTCCTTCCGCGACTCCCTTGTCAATTCTTCCCTCCCCTCCCCCGCTCTACTCCTTCCCCGGGCACTTTCCCTTGCAACCGCAAGAAATGCAACACTTGTCCCTTCACCTCCCCCCTCCACTCCTTTCAGGGGGACCCAAGCAGTCCATCCAGGTCCGACAGAGGTTCACCTGCACCTCCTCCAACCTCATCTTACTGCATCCGCTGCTCCAGATGCCAGATGATCTATATCGGTGAGACCAAGCGGGAGGCTTGGCGATCGTTTCGCGAAACACCTCCGCTCGGTCCGCAATAACCAACCCGACCTCCCCGGTCGCTCAGCAACTTCAACTCCCCCCTCCTTTCCGTATCCGACCACTCTCGGTCCTGGGCCTCCTCCTGGCCAGAGTGACAACACCGCAAGTTGGAGGAACAGCACCTCCTATTCCGCTTGGGGAGTTTGCATCCTTTGGGCTTGAATATTAGAATTTTCTTCAATTCTGTTAACCCCTGCTGTCTCCTCCCCCTCCCACCTCTCCCCCAGCCCTCAGGGCCCTGGCATTCCTCTGTCTCTGTCTACCTCCCCAGCCCTGGTCACACCGGCTTCTCCTCATTTTCACACACCACAAACAGCTTACAATGGCTTGTTCCCTTTATCATCGATACATTTTTGCATATCTTTCATTCATTGTTCTTTATCTCTCACATCACCGTCTATATCTCTCGTTTCCTGATCCCTGACCAGTCTGAGAAGGGTTCTCGACCCGAAAAAACGTCGCCTATCTCTCCTTCGCTCCTTAGATGCTGCTGCACCCGATGAGTTTCTCCAGCATTTTGTGTAGCCCGAGGAGGCTCCCCTCCTGCTCCAGCGAAGGTAGGCAGGCAGAGCCCGGAGAATGGGATCTTAGGAAAAATGATCACATCTCCGGAAGGTAAGGGACTTGATTTAAAAAGTTTCCCCCCCATCCCCTCTCCCTCACTTAAAACACATTTAAAATCAAACTTCTAACAACTTTCTAGCAAACTAAAAAAAGCAAAAGGAATAGAAAGACAAACAGACTGCCGGTTGGGCTGCCACCTCCCCCCGTGCCCACGCCCTCCTGACCCTAGTATAGGAGCAGGGAGGTTCTACTGCAGTTGTACAGGGCCTTGGTGAGGCCACACCTGGAGTATTGCGCTACAGTTTTCGTTCCTAATCTGAGAAAAATACATTCTTGCCATAGAGGGAGTACAGAGAAGGTTCACCAGACTGATTCCTGGGATGGCAGGACTTTCATATGAAAATAGACTGGATCGACTCAGGCTTTCAATTCGTAGAATTTAAAATGATTGAGGGAGGATGATCTTATAACCATATAACGATATAACAATTACAGCACGGAAACATGCCCTCTCGGCCCTTCCGTCCGTGCCGACCATTTATTTTCCCTAGTCCCATCTACCTGCAACTCAGACCATACCCCTCCATTCCCTTCCCGTCCTTGTATACCTATCACTTTACTTTTAAATGTTAAATCGATCCTGCCACCACCACTTCTGCTGGAAGCTGATTCCACACAGCCACCACTCTCTGAGTAAAAAGAAGTTCCCCCTCATGTTACTACCCGAAACCTCTGTCCCTTAATTCTCATGTCATGCCCTCTTGTTTGAATCTTCCCTACCCTCAATTGGAAAGCTTACCCCGTCAACTCTGTCTATCCGTTTCATCATTTTAAAGACCTCAATCAAGTCCCCCCCTTAGCCTTCTGCGCTCTGTAACCTAGTTGCTGGAACCCAGGGCAACATTCTAATAAATCTCCTTGTACCTCCCTCTTATTTTGTTGACATTCTTCCTATAATTAGTATGGCGACCAAAATAGTAAGAGAGATACTCAGAAGTATTGGTCTTTCCAATGCCTGTACAATTTTAACATTACTTCCCTACTTCCTATATTTAATGCTTGATTTATAAAGGCCAGCACACCAAAAGGGCTTCTTTACCACACTATCTACATGCGAGAATTCCACCTTCAGGGGAACTATGCACACAGTTATTCCTAGAACTCTCTGTTCCACAGCATTCCTCAATTCCCTACCATTTACCATGTACGTCCTATTTTGATTTGTCCTGCCACGATGTAGCACTTCACACTTATCAGCATTAAACTCCATCTGCCATCTTTCAGCCCACTCTTCAAATGGCCCTGATCTCTCTGTAGACTTTGAAAATCTACTTCATTATCCACAACACCACCCTATCTTAGTATCATCTGCTTACTTACTTATCCAATTTTCCACCCCATCATCCAGATCATGATGTACATGACAAACAACAGTGGACCCAACAGGAGATCCCTGAGGGCTCCCCCCTGGTCACCGGCTTCCAACCTGACAAACAGCATCCACCATTACTCTCTGACATCTCCCATTCAGCCACTGTTGAATCCATCTTGCACTTCCGCCATTAACAGCCAAGATTGAAAACCTTCTTAAGCCAACCTTCGTGGGGAACCTTGTCAAAGGCCTTACTGAAATCCACATAGACAACATCCACTGCTTCACCCTCATCAATTTCCCTAGTAACAGCTTCAAAAAATTCAAGAAGGTTTGTCAAACATGACCTCCCAGGCACAAATCCATGTTGACTGTTGATCTTATAGAAACTTACAAAATTCTTAAGGGGTTGGACAATGCTAGATGCAGAAGATTGTTCCCGATGTTGGGGACGTCCAGAACACGGGGTCACAGTTTAAGGATAAGGGGGGAGTCTTTTAGGACGCAGATTAAAAAAAAACATTTTTCACACAGAGAGTGGTGAGTCTGTGGAATTCTCTGCCTTAGAAGGTAGTTGAGGCCAGTTCATTGGCTATATTTAAGAGGGAGTTAGGTGTGGCCCTTGTGGCTAAAGGGATTAGAGGGTATGGAGAGAAGGCAGGTACAGGATACTGAGTTGGATAATCAGCCGTGATCATATTGAATGGTGGAGCAGGCTCGAAGGGCCGAATGGCCTACTTCTGCACCGATCTCCCTCTGTCTGTCTCTCTCTGTGTCTATCTCTCTGTCTCTCTCTCTGTCTGCCTCTCTCTTTCTCTGTCTGTCTCTGTCTGTCTCTCTCTCTCTCTGTC
>JAVHYY010000770.1:25000-82314 GCA_035221665.1 Okamejei kenojei
TGCAAAGCGATTTATTGCATTGAACATCCGAGTGGGGGGTTGCAATATCACTTGAATGCAACGCATTTGCTGCACTTAACTTTGCGGCAGCGTGCAAAGTTATTCCAACCCGATGCATTAGTTGCATTTAACATCTGAGCTGTTTCACCCGATCTGAACCCAATTGAGCGTGTATTTTATATGCTCAAGAGAAATGTGAAGGGGACTAGCCCCCAAAACAAGCAGAAGCTTAAAGGTGGCTGCAATGCAGGCCTGGCAGAGCATCACCAGAGAAGACACCCAACAACTGGTGATGTCCATGAATCAGAGACTTCAAGCAGTCATTGCATCCAAATGATATGAAACAAAATAGTAGACACGACTACTTTCATTAACATGGCTATCTGGACTACACTTCTTCCCACCCTGCATCCTGTAAGGACTCATAATTCCTCCGTCTACGTCGCATCTGCCAGGGCATCGAATATGTCCTCATTCTGCAGGGAATGGGGGTTCCCCTCCCCTACTACAGATGAGGCTCTCACCAGGGTGTCTTCAATTATAAAATATGAAATAGCCGCATATTTGGGTAGCAGTAACATGATCGGTCCGAGTCAGCATGGATTTACGAAGGGGACATCATGCTTGACTAATCTTCTGGAATTTTTTGAAGATGTAACCAGGAAAATGGACAAGGGAGAGCCAGTGGATGAAGTGTAGCTGGACTTTCAGAAAACATTTGAAAAGGTCCCACACAGGAGATTAGTGGGCAAAATTAGGGCACATGGTATTAGGGGTAGAGGGCTGACATGGAGAGAGAAGTGGTTGGTAGACAGGAAACAAAGAGTAGGGATTAACGGGTCCCTTTCAGAATGGCAGGCAGTGACTAGTGGGCTACAGCAAGGCTCGGTGCTGGGACCACAGCTATTTACAATATACATCAATGATTTGGATGAAGGGATTCAAAGTAACATTAACACATTTGCAGATGACACAAAGCTTGGTGGCAGTGTGAACTGTGAGGAGGATGCTATGAGAATGCAGGGTGACTTAGACAGGTTGGGGGAGTGGCAGATGCATGGCAGATGCAGTTTAATGCAGATAAATATGAGGTTATCCACTTTGGTAGCAAAAACAGGAAGGCAGCTTACTATCTAAATGGCGTCAAGTTGGGAAAAGGGGAAGTACAACGGGATCTGGGGGACCTTGCACATCAGTCTATGCAAGTAAGCATGCAGGTACAGCCGGCAGTGAAGAAAGCGAATGGCATGTTGGCCTTTATAACAAGAGGAGTATAGGAGAAAAGAGGTCCTTCTGCAGTTGTACAGAGCCCTAGTGAGACCACACCTGGAGTATTGTGTGCAGTTTTGATCCCCTAATTTGTGGAAGGATATTCTTGCTATTGAGGGAGTGCAGCGTTGGTTCACCAGGTTAATTCCCGGGATGGCGGGACTGTCATATGCTGAGAGAATGGAGGGGCTGGGCTTTTACACTCTGGAGTTTAGAAGAATGAGAGGGGATTTCCTTGAAACATATAGGATTGTTAAGGATTTGGACACGCTAGAAGCAGGAAACATGTTCCCGATGTTGGGGGAAGTCCAGATCCAGGGACCACAGTTTAAGAATAAGGAGTAAGCCATTCACAACGGAGGCGAGGAAACACGTACAGAGAGTGGTGAGTCTGTGGAATTCTCTGCCTCATAGGGCGGTGGAGGCAGGTTATCTGGTTACTTTTAAGAGAGAGCGAGATAGGGCTCTTAAAAATAGCGTAGTCGGGGGATATGGGGAGAAATCAGGAACCGGGTACTGATTGGGGATGATCAGCCATGATCACATTGAATGGCTGGCTCGAAGGGCCGAATGACCTACTCTTGCACCTATTGTCTATTGTCTATTAAAACATACAGCACAGGCATGGGCCCTTAGCACAATGCTAATGCCACATATTTACCTCTGATTGTGCATAATCCACAATTCTCCCTTCCTTGCACATTAATGTCTTAAAAGCCTTTTAACCATCTCTGTCTCTACTATCATCCTGGCAGAGTGCTCCAGGCACCCACCATCTTTGTGCAAAGGTTTGCCAGCTGGATCTTCTTTAAACTATGCCCGTCTCATGCTCTGCCCTCTAGCCTATGCCATTCCCACCCTGGGAATGTTGGCTATCTACCCTAGCTCTGCCTCGCAGAGTTTGATACATATCTATCACGTGTCCTCTCCATCTTCGATGCTTCTAATAAAATAATCCAGTCCATCCTTAATACCCTGTAATCCAGGCAACATTCTAATAAACCTCTCCACCCTCTTCAGAATATCCATATCCTTCCTGTAATGGGGCAACCAGAACGGCATGCATTACTGCAAAACTCCTATAAAGCCACATCATGGGACTTCATACACTCTATCTTCTAACCGATGGAGGCAAGCATACCACAAACGTTTTTAATTACTCTATCTACTTGTGTTGTCACTTCCATGGAGGTATGAACCTGGACTACAACATCCAAGAGAAGTTCACGGCTGTAGTTCCAGATAGAATTAGTGAGGCCTGAGAAATTAAAAGGGGACAATCAATCAGCAGGGATTGTACTGCAGGCAGAATATAGTCCGTGTGAATTAACGAAAAAGCATGCAGGGAGATTGCATGTGAGAGCATTCTGAGAATAATCGGGTCGGCAATAAAGATTGGCACTGCCAGAGTGCTGGGGGCTTCGATAGGGTAGAATTTGTTCTCTGTGTTCAGAATATTTCCCTCGGTTGACTTATGGAGTCAACTTATGACTGTGGGGATAGATCATAGTTTGACATCTTGGAAAATGGCACAGGGCAAATGAATGAGGTGTCCGTTGGGGGGGGGGGGGGGGGGACTTTGGGGACCCGTGACCAGAATACAATTAGTTTTAATTTTAATTAGTTTTTAAAATTGTCTCAATTTTCTCAATTCTGTTAACCCTTGCTGTCTCCTCCCTTCCCACCTCTCCCTCAGCCGTCGGGCCCTGGCATTCCCTCTATCTCTATCTCCCTCCCCCACCTAGTCGCACTAGCTTCTCATTTTCACACACAAAACAGCTTACAATGGCTTGTTCCCTTTATCATCGATACTTTTTTTATCTTTCATTCATTGTTCTTTATCTCTCACATCACCGTCTATATCTCTCGTTTCCCTGATCCCTGACCAGTTCTGAAGAAGGGTCTCGACCCGAAACGTCGCCTATCTCCTTCGCTCCTTAGATGCTGCTGCACCCGCTGAGTTTTCTCCAGCTTTTTGTGTAACCCACAATTAGTTTTTACATGGTTTCTGAAAAAGGACAGAACATCTTACCTTCAAGAGAGAATTGAGGCAAGGTGAACTTCAATGTTATTGGACAGGATCCTGCTAAATCGTATTGGAGCGAGTTGTTACACAGAGAGTGGTGGGTGCCTGGTACATTTTACAAAGGGTGGTCCTGGAGATAAAATTATGATTTATTTTTTCCGGACGTATCCCCAGTAAAGGGGCAGGCAGCCAGCTCGGGTAGAGCCCTCCACCGTCTGGCGCCTTGACTTGTGGATGGCCATGCTTGGCAGGCGCAGGAGCAACCCCAACCAGGACATCTTCAGCCCTACCCTCTCCCCTACGCACAGGGTGTCCAAAGCTGAGGATGGTGGGTGAAAAACGCAGCCAGAAGGCAAGGAGCAGCCCCTTTAGGTATTCAAACAGTGGCTGCAGCCTCACAAACTCCATGTACACGTGGTACACAGACTCTTCCAGCCCGCAAAAGTGGCAGGTGGCTGGCGAGTCCGTGAACCGCGAGAGAAAATGTTGCAGGGAAACACCTCGGTGCAATACCCTCCACCCCAGGTCCCAATGTAGAGGGGGAGATCCTGCGTAGAGGGATCCCCACCGCCCCCCTCCTCGCGACCGTAAGGCAACACCGACCCCCACTTAGTGTCCGGACGGTGGACCAGGGCGAGGAAGTGCAGGGTGTGGAGGAGGAGCCCGTACAGGAAAACAATTATGATCATGGAGGTGTTTAGATTTGCTGCGTGGATATGGAATTTAGCGATATGGATCACGTGGCGGCAGAGGAGATTAGTTTGTTGGGTATTGGCTGTTGCGGATGTTATGGGCATGAGAGCCTATTCCGACACTACATTGCTGTGCTCCTGCTCTATGTTTGTGACAAAGGAATGTCTGGTAAGTGGGCGGTCTGTCTGAGTGATACACTGAGCATTTAAGAACTGCATGTTCCTATTGGAGAGAAGAGCAAGATTGGCAGCACTAGGATACCCTGGATGGCAAGAGATATGGAGTCGTGGGTAAGTAGAATGGAGCAGGAATGGCTTGGGTAAAGGCGGTTGGAATCAAGTGTATCTCGGTAGTAAAGGAGTAGGATTATATTTAAGCTAAAAGGGACATGACATAGGTTTGACAGTGACGATTAAAGAGAATCCAGAGAGATTTTGTATATTTTACGGGGAAAAGGGGAGAGTGTAGGGCACGTCTAAGTGCTACGCATCCATTTATGTGCAGAGCCGCAGGACATGGGAGAGTCCCGCATTGAATCTTTTGGCTGCTTTAGCATAGAGAAAGACATGAAGACTAGGGAGCCCGCAAAAGTTAATGGTGATGTCTGGGCGTTAGTCCTCATCGCAGTAGAGATGCTGCATCTCATGTATGCAGGTAGATCGATCTACAGGATATATCAGGTATATTTAAAACACAGAGGGAAGCCAGAGACTGAAGCTGGCTGAGAGATAGGCATTGGGGTTAGCCAGAGGGAGGTGCTGCAGGATGGTGGATGCTAATGTTGTGCCTCTATTTAGGAAGGAGCATAAAGAAAAAACTTGAGAACCATGAAACAGAAAGCCTAACATCTGTGGTAGGTAAGGTACTTAGAAACATTCTTAGTGATAAGATATATACATGCATTTGGAAACACAAGGGTTGCACAGGGACAGCAAACACAGCTTCAGTGTGTGGGGATCATGTTCCACAAACTGGATTTAGTTTTTGAAGCTGTAAAAAAGAACAATAACAGCTGGACAGTACATAGTCTATGTGGACTTCAGCAAGGCATTTGATAAGATACAGCGTGGAAGATTATTTAGCATGGTTTGATGGTATGGGATCGAGAGAGGGTTACTAATGGGATACAAAATGTGGGTGATGGAAGCAAATTGATGGTGATGGTTGAAGAATGGTTTCCGGACTGGTGGCCCATGAATAGTATATTTCAGGGATCAATGGCCTCTTTCTATGCTGTATGTCAATGACCTCACTCTGTAAGTGTCTGTTGTGGGCAGAACTAACCATGGACATAAAACTCTTAAGCCCCAGCAGTGTACAGAACATAGAACAGTACAGCACAGGATCGGGTCCTTTCGACCACAATGTTTGTGCTGAACATGATGCCTGGTTAAACTGATCGCATCTGCCTGTATACGATCCATATCCCGATATTCCTTGCACTCCCCGTATCCCCTGACTCCTCTATTTTAAGAGCCCTATCTAGCTCTCTCTTGAACGCATCCAGAGAACCTGCCCCCATCGCCCTCTGAGGCAGAGATTTCCACAGACTCACAACTCCCTGTGAAAAAAAGTGTTTATTCGTCTCTGTTCTAAATGGCTTACTCCTTATTCGTAAACTGTGGTTCTGGACTCCCCCAACATCGGAAACATGTTTCCTGCCTCCAGCGTGTCCAAACGCTTAACAATCTTATATGTTTCAATGAGATGCCCTCTCATCCTTCTAAACTCCAGCGTGTACAAGCCCAGCCGCTCCATTTCCTCAGCATATGGCAGTCCCGCCTTCCCGGGAATCAACCTTGTAAACCTAATCTGCACTCCCTCAATAACAAGAATGTCTTCCGCAAATTAGGGTACAAAAACTGCACACAATACTCCAGGTGTGGTCTCACAAGGGTTCTGTAAAACTGCAGAAGGGCATCTTTGCTCCTATATTCGACTCCTCTTGTTATAAAGGCCAACATGCCATTCGCTTTCTTCACTGCCTGCAGTACCTGCTTGCTTACTTTCATAGACTGATGAAGGACCCCCGGATCCCGTTGTACTCCCCTTTTCCCAACTTGACGCCATTTAGATAGTAATATGCCTTCCTGTTTTTGCTACCAAAGTGGATAACCTCACATTTATCTACATTAAACTTCATCTGGCATGCATCTGCCCACTCCAGCAACCTGTCCTAGTCACCCTGCATTCTCATAGCATCCTCCTCACAGTTCACACTGCCACCCAGCTTTGTGTCATCTGCATATTTGCTAATGTTACTTTGAATCCATTCATCCAAATTATTGATGTATATTGTAAATAGATGTGTTCCCAGCACCGAGCCTTGCAGTTGGTGGGCTCCCCTAGACTGGAGCCAGGCACGAGGTGGGTGGGCTCGCCGGGACTGTAGCCCAGCACAAAGTGGGTGCGATCACCTAGGCTGGAGCCCAGCACAAAGTGGGTGCTCTCCCCTTGACTGGAGCCCAGCACAAGGTGGGTGCGCTCCCCTAGACTGGAGCCAGGCACAAAGTGGGTACGCTCCTCTGGACTGTAGCCCAGCACAAAGTGGGTGCGCTCCTGTAAACCAGTGCAAGGGGTGCGCTCCCACTAGACTGGAGCCCAGCACATAGTGCAAGGGTGCGCTCCTGTAAACCAGTGCAAGGGTGCGCTCCCACTAGACTGGAGCCCAACACAAAGTGGGTGCGCTCCTCTAAACCAGTGGAAGGGGTGCGCTCCCACTAGACTGGAGCACAGCACAAAGTGGGTGCGCTCCTGTAAACCAGTGCAAGGGTGCGCTCCTGTAAACCAGTGCAAGGGATGCGCTCGTGCAGACCAGGGCGGGTCGATGGAGAAGAGGAGAGGAGGGGGTTAGGAGAGGGTGAAGAGGGGTGCGGTGACAGGGGAGAGTGCGGCTAGGCGGGTGTGGGAAGGGATGCAGAGGGTGTTGGGGGGGAGAAGGGAGGGGAATGGGGTGGTGAGGATAGGGGTGGTGGAGGAGAGAGGGTTTAGGTGGAGGTGGGTGAGTAGAGGGAGCGGAGGGGTGGGGAGAGGGGTGGGGAAGAGAGAGGGGTGGTGAGGAGAGAGGTGTGGGTGGGGAGGAAGGAATGGGGTGAGTGAGGTGAGGGAGAGGGGTGTAGGAGGGGAGGGGATGGTGAGGGGAGGAGTGTGGGGGGAGGGATGCGTGGTGGAGGAGGGGGAGGAGAGGGTAGGGGGGGTGAGGAGGGGGTAGGGCCGAGGGTGAGTGGTGGGAGAGAGGAGTAGGGGTGGTGGAGAGGGGAGGAGTGAGAGTGAAGGGCTGGTGGAGTGGGAAAGGAGTAGAGGGCTGGGGAGAGGGGGGGGTGGGGTTGTGGAGAGGAGGGGTGGGGGGCTCTACACTAGGGTGTGTGTGTGTGTGTGTGTGTGTGTGTGTGTGTGTGTGGCGCAGGGACGGGGGTCAGGTGGGCACGAGCCTGCACACCACACCAGGCTGGCAGAGCGGGTGTAGACACGCAGGCAGAGAGACACATCGTGAGACGCACACACACGGAGATACACACACAAAGGGACACATAGCACACGGAGACGAACACACAAAGGGACGCACACATACAGACACAGCATAGGAAATCCAGGCTATCACAGCATGAGCATGTAAATCACACACACACACACACACACCAGCACAGAGGCACACGCACACTCACACACTCATACACAAGCACAGAGGCATAAGCACACTCGTGCGCATGCACACTTGCACACATGCACACTCACACACACACACTAGCTCACAGACACACTCTCAAACACACACACACTCATAAAGACACACTCGCTCTGTCTCACACACACACACACACACACACACACACACACACACTAGCGCGCACACATACACACACACTAGCGCGCACACACATACACTAGCGCGCACACACACTCATGGTGACACACACACACACACATCTGTTCCCTGCGTCTGTCTTGCAAAAATAGAAAATATGACGGGTCACGTTTCGGGTCGAGTCCCACCTTGAGATTAGTTCAGAGACGCTGCCTATTCTGCTGAGTACCTCCAGCACTTTGTGCCTTGTTTTTGTAAAGCAGCATCTGCGGTTCCTTGTGTCTACGTTGACTTTAATCCCCTGTATTTACAGGTGTGAGCGGGCGCATGTGGAGAGGATGAGGCCACATCACCACCAGGTGGACGCGGGCTGTTGATGCCAGCGGGGGGAGGGTGGGTGGGTGTGTAACAGAGCGGTAAATGATGACCCCTTACAGACTAGAGTTACTGACGTATGTACGAGTGACGATTCTCACAGTGCTCTCAAACGCTTGTGCCCGGGTCTCTGTGCCACCCTGTGAATGTAGACATCTGTCTGACCCGCTTTGTATTCTCTCTGGCGCAGGGACGGGGGTCAGGTGGGCACGAGCCTGGCACACCCCACCAGGCAGGCAGACGATGCAGAGAGGGTGTGTGCCAACCTCACTCACCGTGGCAACGCTGCCTCACCCACAGCTCCCAGTGAGTCCGTGCCACCGGATTCCAGTGGTGGGCACAAGTTCAATTTAATACAATTTAAATAACTGTGTCGAGTCATGCAGCATGGAAACAGGCCCTTCAGCCCAGCTTGCCCACACCCACCAACATGCGCCATCTACACTAGTCCCACCTGCCTGTGTTTGGTCTCCACCCGAAACGTCACCCGTCCATGTTCTCCACAGATGCTGCCTGACCCGCTGAGTTACTCCAGCGCTCTGTGAAACGTCACCTATCCATGTTCTCCACATATGCTGCCTGACCCGCTGAGTTACTCCAGCACTCTGTGAAACGTCACCTATCCATGTTCTCCACAGATGCTGCCTGACCCGCTGAGTTACTCCAGCACTCTGTGAAACGTCACCTATCCATGTTCCCCACAGATGCTGCCTGACCCGCTGAGTTACTCCAGCACTCTGTGAAAGGTCACCCATCCATGTTCTCCACAGATGCTGCCTGACCCGCTGAGACACTCTGTGTCTAACCTGGTCAACATGTCTTCATGCTGTGTGACTCTGACTAGAACATTTCCCACTACCTGTGACAGCCTTGCACTCACAACCCCATGTCACACACACACATACCCACGCTCACATGTACACACACACACCACATACACGGAGACACACACACAAAGGGACGCAGACATACAGACACTGCAAAGGAAATCCTGGCTATCACAGCATGAACATGTAAATCACACACACGCACACACCAGCACAGAGGCACACGCATACACACACTTGCACATGCAGACTCACATACAGACTATCACAGAGGCACATGCACACTCGCGCCCATGCACACACACACACAGACACTCTCTCACACACACACTCACACAGACACACTCTCATACACACACTCACTCACACACACACAGTCACACACTCACTCACACGCACACACTGTGACACGCACACATACTCACTCACACACACACACACTCACATTTACTCACACACACACACACTCACTCACACACACGCACGGTCACACACACACACACACACACACACACACACACACACACACACACACACACACACACACACACACACACACACACACACTAACACACTCTCACACAGACACACTCACACTCTCACACAGACACACTCTCACACACACACTCGTGCGCACACACATGGTGACACACACACACACACTCACACACACACTCGCGCACACACTCACTCACACACACACACACACATCTCTTCCCTGCATCAGTCTTGCACCAATATAAAACATGACAGGTCACGTTTCGGGTCGAGACCCTCCTTCAGATTAGTTCAGAGACGCTGCCTGACCAGCTGAGTTCCACCAGCACTTTGTGCCTTGTTTTGGTAAAGCAGCATCTGCGGTTCCTTGTATCTACATTGACTTTAATCCCCTGTATTTACAGTTGTGAGCGGGAACATGTGGAGAGGATGAGGCCACACCACCAGCAGGTAGACAGCATGGAAACAGGGCCTTCAGCCCAGCAAATTGTGGTTTGGTATGAAAATGCAAATGGTGGTTTGATCTAAAACAGCAAATGGTGGTTTGGTTTTAAAATGCAAATGGTGGTTTGGTTTGAAATGCAAATAGTTGTTTGGTTTGAAAATGCAAATGGTGTTTTGGTTTGAAAATTGAAACGGTGGTTTGGTTGGGAAATGCAAAAGGTTTGGTTTAAAAATGCAAAAGGTTTGCTTTGAAAATGCAAAAGCATTGTTTTGAAAATGCAAATGAAGGTTTGGTTTGAAAATGGCGGTTTCCTTCCTAAATGCAAATTGTAGCTTGTTTTGAAAATGCAAATGGTGGTTTGATTTGAAAATGAATTGGCGGTTTGCTTTGAAAATGCAAACGGTGGTTTGGTTTGAAAATGCAAACGGTGTTTGGTTTGAAAATGCAAACGGTTTGATTTAAAAATGCAAAAGGTTTGCTTTGAAAATGCAAATGAAGGTTTGCTTTGAAACTGCAAGTGGTCGTTTGGCTTGAAAATGCAAATGGTGCTTTGCTTTGAAAATGCAAATGGTTTGCTTTGAAAATGCAAATGAAGGTTTGCTTTGAAAATGCAAATGAAGGTTTTCTTTGAAAATGCAAATGGTGGTTTGGCTTGAAAATTAAAATGGTGCTTTGCTTTGAAAGTGCAAATGGTAGTTTGCTTTGAAAGTGCAAAAGGTTTGCTTTGAAAACGCAAATGGTGGTTTACTTTTAAAATGGAAAAGGTGATTTGCTTTGAAAATGTAAAGGGTGGTTTATTTGTAAATGGCAAAATGTGGTTTGCTTTGAAAATGCAAAAGGTAATTTTCTTTTAAAATGGAAAACGTGGTTTGATTTGAAAATACAAAAGGTGGTTTGGTTTGAAAATGTAAAAGGTGGTTTGCATTGAAAATTCAAAACGTGGTTTGCTATGAAAATGCAAAAGGTGGTTTGCTTTGAAAATGTGAAAAGTGTTGCTTTGAAAATGCAATAGGTGGTTTGCTTAGAAAATGCAAAAGGTGCATTGCTTTGAAAATGCAAAAGGAGTATGCTTTGAAAATGCAAAAGGTGGTTTGCTTTGAAAATGCAAAAAGTGGCTTGCTTTGAAAATGCAAAATGCATTACGCGGTTTGCTGTGAAAATGCAAAAAGGTGCTTTGCTTTGAAAATGCAAAGGCAAGTCATTAAAAAGTCAAATCTTGACCACTTCATATTTGCACTGTATATTGTTTTTTGAATCTCTAACACTTATGGTTGTGATTTTTGGCCATCTAATCAGTCCCCCTCCAGCTGCCAGTGCCAGAGGAGGTTTCCCATCTGTGAAAAATAAAAACACTTATTAATGTTTTTAAATGTTGAGATTCTATCTCCTCTCAAACACGCCATGAAGGCCACGCCCGATCCAGGTAGGAGGGGGGGACTATAAACCCAGAAGTGTGGACGTGCTCCTGTCGCTGCAAGATGGGGGAGGGGGAGGTCACGACTCTCGGTCTGAGCTGTGAATAATTTGAACACTGAAACACATATCTAATTAACAGAGAGTGTGGTTTTATGTGCTTTTATGTGTTTTATTTGGAACTGTGTTTGGAAGGATTAAATGGTTTTACGTGCCTTTTGACTGTGCCGCTAATTAAAAAGTGTGTCTTTTGGACTGCCGCTAATTGAAAAGTTTGCCAATTGACTGTGCCGCTAAACTGTGCCCATATTTTAAAGTGGGTTTTGATTTTTATGCGTGGCTTGCGTTTTTAATGTGGCTTGCTGTGCAACCGTTTTTTTGAAAGGAAATACCGTGAATACACGTTTTATTTGATCAGGGCTGTGTTTAATGCAACATTGCCGCTCATTCCGTGACTTAGTGGAGAGGTGGTGCTGATTGTGTCTTTTGCGATGAGTTCAGAGGTGGCGCTCAGTGCGGAAGGGCCAAAGTGGAGACGCCGCCCTGAACCGTTTTGAGTAATTCAAGAGAGCTTACTGCCATGCATATGGTGAATGTGTGTGCGTTTGATGAAAGTTATTTTAAGCACATTTTTGCAGTAACAGGAGCTCTAGGGTGTTTCAGAATAAAACGAGGCTTTTAAACATTTGAATAATTTGGTTTAGACACACATGTGTTCTTATTTTCAAATTACTATCAAAGAGTATATGGTTAGTAACATGATTCAGTATGCTTACCACGTTCTGAAGTTACTTGGCATTTTAGTATTGGTGCTGTGTGCGAGTGTGTGTCTGTGTTTGTGTGTCTTTGATTGTGTGTGTGTGAGAGACTGTGTCTATTTGTTTGTGTATGTGTTTGTGTTTGTGTGTGTGTGTGTGTATTTGCGTTTGCGTGTATGTGTGCGTGTGTTTGTGTTTGTATGTATGCGTGTCTTTGTGTTTGTGTGTACGTGTGTGTGTCTTTGTGTATGTGTGTGTGTGTTTGTGTTTATGTGTGTGTCTGTTTGTGTGTGTGTATGTGTGTGTCTTTTTGTGTGTGTGTCCCTGTGTGTGTCCTTTTGTGTGTGTCCCTGTGTGTGTGTCCCTGTGTGTGTGTCCCTGTGTGTGCTTCTCTGTGTGTGTCTCTGTTTGTGTGTGTGTGTGTGTGTGTGTGTGTGTGTGTGTGTGTGTGTGTGTGTGTGTGTGTTTCTGTGTGTGTCCGTGCGTGTGTTTTGTGTGTGTGTGTCTGGCCGTCTGTGTGTCTCTCTGTGTGTGTCTCTCTCTGTTGGAGTGCAGTGAGGTTGGACTTGCTGCCTGCACTCTGCTTGGAGTGCTGTGAGGTTGGACTTGCAATGCTTTAAGACTCATTCACATTTTAAACTTTAATAAATCATTTTTCCACTTGCCATGTCTGCATGTTCTTCATCAAATTGGGTACCTAATATGCAGGAATGGCTGCGCTGTCAGAGAGCCACTAAGAGTGCATGGGGGGAGGTTGAGGGGAGATGGACTGAATGCGTTGGAGGGGAGGTGAAATGCAAGGAGTAGAGTTGGGGGATGAAGGGAGAAGGGGTAACTGAGTGAACTGCCAGCACACCAGCTGTAAGTGCCTGAAGTGCTAGCCCACCAGTCATGACGTAGTGAACTGCAATTCAACCAGCTACGACTCACTGAACTGCAAGTCCAAGAATCCATTCAGTCCACAATGTCCATAGTAGACATCTGGAAACCAGTCCCTTCACCCCACAACACTCATACTCGCACTCCAGAGAACGACACGAGGATAGACTTTCGTCCTTCATTGCAATGATCTGTAAAACAAGATGAAAATGTCTAAAATTGATTGTACACACCTTCCCCCCTTCACTCTCTCTCTCACATACACTGATTCACCTGTTTTCAGCAGAATGTCTGGTCGTTTCTGAGCTGCCAGCCGGCCATGCCTGAGTTACTGAGCTGCCATCCTGCCAGGCCTGAGTGACTGAGCTGCCAGCCTGCCAGTCCTGAGTCACTGAGCTGCCAGCCTGCCAGGCCTGAGTTACTGAGCTGCCTGCCCACTAGGCCTGAGTGACTGCCAGCCTGCCAGGCCTGAGTAACTGAGCTGCCAGCCCAATAATCCATTCGGCCCACAATTTCCATGCTTGCCCTCTGGAAAACGAGTCGCTTCGGCCCACATAACCGATGCTAGTGCTGATGAAGCCCTCCCCACCCCCCACTGGCCAGTGATATTAGAATTGGTGGAGAGATCGAATATTGCGCTGGGGACAATCCCTCCCGTGTGAAGCTGGGACCCAACTGGTCCCACTTTGTCTAGTGTACTTATACAAGAAGACGTTTGGATGAATATCTTACTTTTTGCTACTACAATAAATAAACTATTAATCAAGATACTATGTTTGGAAGATTGTCCTTGCGACGTCAGTGAATGTCACGGGGAGAGCTCTTGAATGCGTTTCGATTATCTCCTGAACCCCTGTCTTCAAACATAGTGACTAAAGGAAAGAATCTGTAGATTGGTGTTGCATGTTAACCAATCACACGCCAGCCAACATCTCTAACTCCACCCCACTGTAATACTTATACTAACACTGGTTTCCCAGCACCAGCAGTTGGGACAGCCAGGATGTACTGATAACTAATAATCCTCCATGCTTTTAAGTTTCAGTGCTGATTAAAGATGTATTTGAATCACGTACTATCTATAAGTCACTTACATAGTGTCAAAAGTGGGATGGTGTGGGCGCTTAATGGCAGTGTTCAGTTTTTTCGGGTTGATGCGCAAGCAGATTTCATTTTTTCACTTCTTGACTGTGGCCATCATGGTTGAGACCCAGTCGGTGGGGTCGCTGACTGCTTCAATTATGCCTGTGGAGGCCATGTCTTTCAGTGCAGAGTGAACTCTATCAGTCATGGCAAATGACAATCGATGTGGGTGGTGGGATGACGGCTGTCACTTCGGAGTCAATAATAATCTTGTAAGTCACGGGCAACTTGCCCAGGTTATTGTCGAAAAGATCAGGGAATTCACTCAGCGGGTCCAGGGAAATGTGCAGCTTGTGGACCGTTTTGTCAAAGGAGTTCAGCCCCAGTTCCTGTCAGGCCCGGTTGCCAAGCAGAGTAACTGAATTAAAATTCAAGCCATAGAATGTCAAATTCCTCGTGTTTTTTTTTCAGCGCACAAATTCAAATTTGTTTTGCCCAGAGGCACCAGCACCTCCCATACGAAAGCATGTAGAGTGGATTTGGCCTTACCCTTGGTGTAGGTAATAGAGAAATAGTACCGCTGGGTTTGGTCCGCAAGCGCTCGGGCCATGTAAGTAGAGCACAAGACAGATATGGCGAGTATCTTTAACCCCATGGCATGGGTGCCCTTTCACACTAAATCTTTAGGGGGAAGGATGTAGATTTATGTTGCATGTTAACCAATCACAGACCAGCCAGCATCTCTAACTCCACCCCACTCTAATACTTATACTAACACTGTTTTCCCAGCACCGGCAGTTGGAGCAGCCAAGATGTACTGACAAATAACTATCCTCTACTAACACGTGGGGAGAATTAAAAAAAAAATGCCGACAACACCTGCTTGCTATGATGGACACTCGACCATCGCCTGCTGGTCCCTATGCTCGTCCGCTCCAGTTCCAGCGGCCTTTTGTTATGTCTACCACCCGTCCCCGCATGCCTTGCACCGCTCCACGTCCCGCGGTCTCCACTTAACACGGGGCCTCACCCACCGCATATTTCCCCTTTCGGTCACCACAGGCCTCCATCACGTCATTCTCGCCTCCAGGCTTTCCGTCTCCTCTTTGAGGTAGTGGGGGGGGGGGGGGGAGGTGGTCGATCCGCACGCGCTCGGGCCGAGTTTAGTAGACCACCAGACAGATATGGCGAGTATGTTTAACCCCATGGCATGGGTGTCCTTGCATGCTTAATCTTTAGGGGGATGGATGTAGATTGATGTTGCATGTTAACCAATCACACACCAGCCAGCATCTCCAACTCCACCCCACTGTAATACTTATACTAACACTGGTTTCCCAGCACCGGGAGATGGAGCAGCCAGGATGTACTGACAACTAATCATCCTCCATGCGGTTAAGTTTCATTGCTGGTTAAATATGTATTTGAAATCACGTATTGAGTCTAGAATCCTTGAAACGATATGAAAATCTGTCACTCTATGTACTAGCCCAGATTATGTCACTCCATCAGTACTACTCCACCGTCACTCTATCAGTACTGCCCCACAGTGTATCACTATATCAGTACTACCCGACAGTGTGTCACTCCATCAGTACTGCCCCACAGCATGTCACTGTATCTGTACTACCCCACAGTGTGTCACTCCATCAGTACTACTCCACAGTGTGGCTCTCTATACGTACTGCTTCACAGTGTGTCACTCCATCAGTACCTTCCCACAGTGTATCCATCAGCACTACTCCACTGTGTGTCGGTCACAATACGACTACATAGTGTGTCACACTATCATTACTACCCCGACGTTTGTCACTCCATCAGGACTACTCCACAGCAAAGATACTAGAGGAGCAAAATGCCACTCCTCCGAAATCCAATGGACTGACGTGTTGTACGTAACGGAACGTCAGGGCCGCCATTTTTGAATGCGACACTTCTTCCGGTATGCCTCCCGCTGTGCACTCCGCTCCATCATCTATGGTGTAAACAGTGTTGTAGGGAACAGTGTTTGATATAGCGCATCTATCACCTCACACATTTTAGTTAATTTTATTGTAAATGTTTCCCCCTGTTCCCACATTTCCCTCCCATCTTTCCTCCCCAGTCCCCTCCTTTGCGTAGTTGTCCTTGCATTGTATTGTGCCGCTTCCCTTGTATTGCTTTAACACACACTGTGAACAAAATTAAACTAACTTATACTAGACTAAGTGGGGACCCGTTGTGTCCCAGCATCACACGGGATGGCTGGCCCCCAATGCAATATTCCACCTCTCCACCAATTTCAATATTGCTCGTCAGTGGGTGGGGGTGGCTTTCTGTTGCGCTAGTATGGGTGTTGTGGGCCGACGATACAGGTTTCCAGAGGGCTAGTACAGACATTGTGGGCCGAATGGATTCTTGGGCTGGCAGCTCAGTCACTGAGGCCTGGCAGTACAGTCACTCGGACCTGCCAGGCTGGCAGCTGAGAAACTGCGAGGAAATTCTACCCAAAACAGGTGACAGACTGTGTGAGAGAGAAGGGGGGGGGGGGGGGAAAGGTGGACTGAATGGATTATTGGGCTTGCAGTTCAGTCACTCTAGGCTGATGGGCTGGCAGTTCACTCAGTTTTACTTCTCCTCCCTTCACCCCTCCCCACTGTGCTCCTTGCCATTCCCCTTCCCCACACGCATTCAGTGCATCTCCCCACAACCCCATGCTCTCTCAGTGGCTCTCTCACAGAGCAGCTATTCCTGCCTATTAGGTTCCCATTGTGAAGAAGAAACACACAGGCATCAAAAGGGCAATATGATTTATTAAAGTTTAAAAGGTGAATGACTCTTAAAATATAAGAACAATTTAAATGTTAAAGATGAGAATTATTAAATTATTTCTTATTGTGTCTCTTGTCGTGTTATTCTGCTCATTGCCTCTTGATAACTATTTCCTGTTGATAAAAATAGACAATTTTTAATATAGAGAAATTCAGCGGTCAAATTTTAAGAAATAAATTCTGAGAATGTATCTCAGAAGTCATCATTCAACGAAGCACGCTTTTAATGACAACATTTTTGGTCCATGTTCCAATCCTTCAGGAAAACTTTGACATTTCCCTTCAACTTTCCACGGCTAAGACCCACATATAGATGTCCATGCTGAAATACCGGCTTGTTGAGGTAGCTCAACACCTGCATTGTTTGTCTTGTGCTTTACGGATCGTCATAGCATGACTTGATTCAACGCGCTGGCGCGCTGTAGGGAATGTCTTCACCTTCTGTCAAAATGAGTGCTATCCTAGGAATGAGAACAATGTCATCTTTGAAGGATACCATGTTGATTCTTGCAACGATCAGATTATTGTGAGCTCTTCCACCATTATCCTCGTTCCATTGTATAACTTTAGCGGCTCCAGGTTTCTCATTAATATGATTGTAGATCCTTTGTTCAACTCTAATTTGCGTGGTTGTAATCGAGAGAGCTGGAGAGAATCGAGGAATTCTGTTGGGAAGTGAGTATTATGAGTTCCTCAGTTAGAGCATTGAAAGAAAAGTACTCCTTAACGAATCCAGGGAAGCGTTTGATGCATGTAGAATTGATGCTTCTGATGGTATCGTTGTGAGGAACCAAGATTCAATCGTTGATGAATAATTCTGCAGGATTGTCAAATGTGGGATAGATGAAATGAACACAATCCTGCAGTGTTTCTGCTGATAGAAGTATGTCTTGTGGGACTTAAATTTCATCGTCTTCATTCTTTAAAATATTGTCTTCTCCAACTTTCAACAAAAATGAGGGGTAGAAGATTGCAACCTTCACGTGGTCCGCTCTGTTTCAACTAGTGCAGTCAACTCCACGTGCACAAACGGAAGATCAAATATAACTAAGTTGTCCAACAACTTTAGGCTATGTACGCCACACGAGAGAAGAGGAACAAAAGTGAGAATAGTCGCCTTCACCCTCTTTCAATCGCATATTTATGTGCAAATGAAACTTGATGAAAAGTCTCCACAAGTAGGATTTCTTGATGCAGGCATTTTCAACATCAGCATCATTTCCCCTTTTCAACACAACAAATAGTTTTGAAAATTGCCACGACAAACGATAAGATTCCGCCAAAGGGTAGGGTTGCTGCAGACATCTTGAAGAGTTATGTCCACCGCTTCAAAGCATTCTCTCCCAATCATTGGACATTCATCCCAAACAATGACTTTCGCTTTGCCTCAAGAAATGTGCCGTCTAAGAGTTCTTCTCGATGTTACTGAAATGTATCCTCGGCCACTTGAATGGGTATTTTGAATCGGGAATGTGCAGTTCTTCCACCAGGCATTAATGTAGCTGCTATCCCAGAGAATGCTACAGCAATAGCCACATCACCTTGACCTCTAACTTTGGACAGGATCAAATTGGTGATAAACTGTTTTTCCTGTTCCGCCTGGTGCATGAATGAAAAATATTTGAAGGGAGATTGCTTTCAAAGAATTGCACACGTGGTCATACACTGCTCTCTTGCTAGCATTCAGCAGAGGCTTATTCTCCTCAACAAACAGCTGTTGTTCATTTCTATCGCATTGCAATTCCTGCAGCAATTATGGATTGTCACCATCAAGGTGCATCCTTACATTTCTTGATTGTGGCAAATTAAAGAATGCCATTGATTCGTTGTAATTTTCAAGCCTGTCTTGAATATAGAACAGAGCTTGATCATGATGCTTCTTTTCAATCACGATATTAGGATCATTCATTGTTCTCCGTTCTTTTCAAGCTAATCTTCAGACATTGAATTCTTGAAGTGATCCCATAATTGTCGAGGATCGTTGATCTGAGTATTCGTCAACCAAACAACAAACAAATCTATCATTGCACTGGGGAGTCTTGTGTTCTCAGCATCTTCCATTGTTTGTTGCCAATGGTCGTCTGTCTGCAACAAACCTCTTTGTCTATAGACGTCTTTGAAGAAAGGATACATTTGTCCATCATGTGTTTTCAATTAATCAAATGATACTGGGCCTTTTATGTGATGGAGAAGCAGTCTCACCACATTTTAGAGACACGGTATACATTCGTCCCAGAACGTAGGATTCAAAAATAGCTGGATGATCTTGCGCTCTCTTCCCGGCCTTCCATATTTGCCATCTCTTTTTGTTCCATGTGTAAAATAGGGGAAAATCAGCGTAGTCGAGTGTTCTTGGAAATGGCTCTTGAGAAGACAATGCCATGAATTCAGTTAACGTCGTTCTCGGCATATGACCATTCGTCCCGTGTCCAGCAGCATCGTGTCTAAGAAAAACTCGTTGTTGTCATGGTAGGTGTACCTGGAGTCGAAATACAGCGGGGTGTCTCTCATGAGTCGGAAATCCAAGGATTAATGCCAATGCTTCTGATGGACCAATGTATCTGCCAGTCAAGTACTGTGAAATTTCGTCATTCCTGTTAACTCTAAAAGATGCTTGATCACTTCCCTTCATGGTATATGTATTTGACTCTTTATAGAGCAGCACATCTCAACGTTGATGTGACATTGGAACAACTTCAATCGTTCAGCGTTATAGGGCACAACCCAATCAGAAGTGATACGTCAATGCTGGCATATTTTTTGATATCCCTGAAATCCTCCCATGTCTGGAGAACTTCTCCTGTATGGAGCATATGAATTATGTTCAGACCTTGTGCTCGAGATATATGGTTTTGGGAATCTCGTACTGCATGTTCCTTTCTTCCAACATGGAGAGGCGTGGTTGCAGAACGGTCCATGAATCATGTGCTTGAGTACCAATTCATGCAGCTCAGGATCCATTTGCGGGTCAGGTATTTCTGCTCGCACAAATGTGTGAAACTCATTTGGTCTTGGCTTAGTTGCTTCGTCAAGCCACAGCAGACACTGCAAATGATGCAGGCCTCCCTTCTGTTATTCCACAGTGCAGAAAAAAGCTTTACAGTTACCAAACAGCCCATTTGGTCCAGTGACGGACTTGATAATTATCTTCATTTTCAGATCAAATACCATTGCAATCGAATCTGGTCTGCACACCGCTGCTGACAAAAAGTGACTGTCGGATCTCGTTCCAGTTCTGATTACAAGTCATCGTAATGAAGAATGACGCATTTCCATTCTTCCAAACGTACATCATGGTGTCCTGGCATCATTCCATCATGTATCTTGGTCCACCGACAAATATCAAGGAGAGGATGATGCGCCTTCCGATGTTTTCCAAATTATCATTATCGTTTAATGCAACCATAAGGCCTTTGTAAGTTGTTGATCTCAGCGATGCTTGATTCATACGAAAAATAATTCAATCTCTCTGCCTCAATTTTCCCTGCCATATCGACAACATATTGATGAAAGAGTCGTCCTCCTCTCAAAAGGTGATTGAATTCATTATACGATTCATGATCCTTTAGGCATAATATCGCTTTGCTGACAATTTCCTGTGGCTTCACATTTGGAGTTGGTAATGCCATCCATCATCTCCATGTAGAAAGAAAAGGATGTATTGAAAACTATCATATGATCTATGAGACTCTGAAATGGTATGCAGGACTCATCCTCTTTCTTTCAACACAATGTGCCGTGATGTTGCCTGAGGGTCATTATCTGTTGATATTAAAAGCAACTTCGTTGGCAATGTGTGCGTTAAATCACCTTTCATGTTCCAAAGCTGGTCGGTGATTTGGATATATGATGATTGATGCCTCTGGTAAACCTCGAATTCTTTCCTTTGCCATTTTACGTCTTATCAGGCGTTCAAGTATTGCAACAACTTTCCTTTGAATACCAGCATTTTGCAGTATACCCATTCGCAATTCAATGCTCTCTTGGGGGTCCATGAAATAGATCTGCTCCCAATCTACTTTGTTGGTGTGGGCCCGGCATCAACGGACCAATGTAATGATGAATCTGGCCTTGAATGATCACTGAAGGATTTCATCCGGGTGGCACCGAATGGCGTCAGTTGAAATAAACAGTTGTATTGTCTAATATGCCTTCTGAACTCCTTTGCCTGTGGAGTGTCAACAGTATACAATCTCATGAGTTCATCAGTCAGTGCCAGCACAGGAACAATGTTCACTTGACCATTCATGCAGCAAAAGTTGGTGGTTTCTCCAGGGAAACAGTACGCTCGACAGTGAGGGCAAACCTTTGTCATTTGGCCAAGATTTCTCCTTACTAGTTGCGCTGTTCGTCTTGTATCTCTGGCCTGCTGTTCAGCAAGTGTTTCTTTTTTTATCTCCTGTCTCTTTAAGCCTTCTTCTTTGCGATCTTTTTCGTTCGTGCTTGAGAAGCACATTTTGTTTTTGTGGTGTCTTCATCCCTACTGCATTGTGGTCTTTCTTGTTGATTATACATTAAGTTATTTTTGGTTGTATATCTTCATCCCTTATTTGTGCTCTTTTTGTCGATCTTTGATACGCTCACTTCTTTGTGGCATCTCATCATCACCCCTTGTGCTTTGCGTTCTTTCTCGTTGATCCTCAAAATGTTCAGTTCTTTTTGGTTGCGCCTCTTAATCATGTCTTCGTTATCTTCGTTCTTGGTCATTTGAGCGACGTTGATATCTTTCTTCTTCGGTCTCTCGTTCCCTTCTCAGTCTTGTTGCAGCTCGATGTTCTACTACCCGCTGCTTTTACCATCCTGCAGTTATTGTTGTCCCTTTTCCTGACATGATGTCGAAAAATCAGCCTAAAGACAATTTATGTTGTTAATGAGCACTGAAGAATTTGTGCAAAACATTTTTTTTGAGGCGGAGGCTGTGAGGGAGGGGTGAGGGGGTAGTAAACGTCGTGCAGCCAAGGGAGGGGCATATATTCAGGCGGGGCTCTCGTGAGCTGATGAGAAGGGGGGGTGTCCTCCAGCAGGGGAAGTGGGCGGCTTCAGTACAGGGCAGGAGGGGGCGCATCCTATAGCCAGGCGGAGGGCAGTGTCTTGACGTGGGAGATGTCAGTGGAGGGGGGAGGGGTCGATGAGTGACTTACTCATGACCTCTGGACTAAATCACTGCCTTGGTATTAACTCATGTCCTTTGGACCTACTGACTGTCACGGCTTGTGGGCTGACTGATGCCCGACATCTGGAGTCACGTCCGACTTTTCTAAACTGGAAACTGTAACAATTACATTGAGGAACAGTTTCTTCCTGACAGCCATCAGGCGATTAAACATAACAAATAAGCACTGAACTACGAACGACTATATAATTTGTGCTATTTTTAAATTATTGATCACACACACACTCATTCACACGCACTCACACAGACTCATTCGCACGCATATTCTCACACACACACACAAACACACACATGCGCGCGCCCACACACACACACACACACACACACACACAACACACACACACACACACACACACACACACACACATACATATACACACACATGCGCGCGCCCACACACACACACACACACACGCACACACAGACTCCTATACACACAAACATTCACAAACATGCGCACACACACACACAGACTCATACACTCGCACACACATTCACACACACATACACACAGACATACACACACATACTCATATATACACACACACATTCACACACATGCGCACACACACATAGACTCATACACTCGCACACACCTTCACACACGCACTCACAGACTCATACACACACAAAAACAGATTCAAAAACTCACACACACACTCACACATACATACACACACTCATACACACACACATACACACACTCATACACGCACACACACATGCACACACACAGACTCATACACACATTCACACTCACAGACACACTCGTACACACACAGGCTCATACACTCACACACACATTCACACACGCACAGACTCATACACGCACACTCACACACACACATACATACATACACACACAGACTCATACACATATTCACACACAGAGAGACACATACACACTCACACATTCGCACACATAGACTCATACACTCACACACACACAGACTCATACACACATACATATACACACACAATGACTCACACACACACTCTCACAGACACACATACTTACATACACTCATTCACTCACACACATTCACACACACACATACACACACACACACTCACACTCACACACACACACACGCACACACACACAGACACACACACACACTCACACACACACACTCACACACACACATTCATACACTCTCACAAATTCACACTCACTCACACATTCACACTCACTCACACATTCACCCACTCACACACACACATTCACACACACACATTCACACACACCCATTCACACACACACACATACACACACACTCAGTCACACATTCACTCACACACACACACTCAGTCACGCATTCACTCACACACACAATCTCACACACACTCACAAATTCACACACACTCACACACTCACAAACACACACACACACTCACACACTCACACACACTCACACCCACTCACACATTCACTCACTCATACTTCCAGTCACACATTCACACACATTCGCACACCCTCACTCATACATTCACACTCACACACACACATTCACACTCACTCACACATTCACCTACTCACACACACACATTCACATACACACATTCACACACACACATTCACACACACACACACTCAGTCACACATTCACTCACACACACACACTCAGTCACACATTCACTCACACACACAATCTCACACACACTCACAAATTCACACACACTCACACACTCACAAACACACACACACACTCACACACTCACACACTCACACACACTCACACCCACTCACACATTCACTCACTCATACTTCCACTCACACATTCACACACATTCGCACACCCTCACTCATACATTCACACTCACACATTCACTCACACTAACACACCCAATACTAACATGGCAAATAACTTCAGAAGGTGTGTAGAACGAATATTTTAATCCTGCTGTACAGGCTGCTGCTGCTGCTTAAGCACAATAACATTTTACAAACACACTCACCGTAGAGCAGAAAAGTCATGAATTATTCAGCAGCGCCTGAACTCGCCGCCATCCCGCTGCTTGCACACACACTCACACATACATACACACACTCATACACACACACATACACACACTCATACACACACACACACACATGCACACACACAGACTCATACACATTCACACACACAGACACACTCGTACACACACAGACTCATACACTCACACACACATTCACACACGCACAGACTCATGCACACACACTCACACACACACATACATACACACACAGACTCATACACACATTCACACACAGAGAGACACATACACACTCACACATTCGCACACATAGACATACACTCACACACACACAGACTCATAAACCCATACATATACACACACAATGACTCACACACACACACTCACAGACACACATACTTACATACACTCATTCACTCACACACATTCACACACACACATACACACACACACACACTCACACACACACACACACACACACACACACACACACACTCACACACACACACACACACACACTCACACACACCCACATTCATACACTCTCACACATTCACACTCACTCACACATTCACACTCACTCACACATTCACCTACTCACACACACACATTCACATACACACATTCACACACACACATTCACACACACACACACACACACACTCAGTCACACATTCACTCACACACACACACTCAGTCACACATTCACTCACACACACAATCTCACACACACTCAGAAATTCACACACACTCACACACTCACAAACACACACACACACTCACACACTCACACACTCACACACTCACACACACTCACACCCACTCACACATTCACTCACTCATACTTCCACTCACACATTCACACACATTCGCACACCCTCACTCATACATTCACACTCACACATTCACTCACACTAACACACCCAATACTAACATGGCAAATAACTTCAGAAGGTGTGTAGAACGAATATTTTAATCCTGCTGTACAGGCTGCTGCTGCTGCTTAAGCAAAATAACATTTAACAAACACACTCACCGTAGAGCAGAAAAGTCATGAATTATTCAGCAGCGCCTGAACTCGCCGCCAACCCGCTGCTTGCCACGAACCGGAAATGACGTTATCATCACCAGCATGCCGCTAACCGGAAATGGTGTCATCGGCGCCATCTTGCAACCAACCAAAAATCACAGAATGAGCGCCAATTTTAAATTTAAACTCAGTTATGATCTAATAAACTGTTTATTCACGCTTTATTCATCCGAACACTGTTACAACCATTTTAAAACTCAAGAGAAACACATTTGCAAACACTTTAGAACGAATACAATACAAATTGTGTTAACATTTTTTTTAAACCCAACAGAAACAAGTTTGCAAATACTTTACATCCAATACAATACAATTTATGTAATCATTTTTTTAAAACCTTAGAGAAACAACTTTGCAAACACTTTACAACCAATGCAATACAATTTGTGTAAAAAAATGTTTTAAACCCAAGATAAACAAATTTGCAAACATTTTATAATCAATACAATATAATGTGTAAACATCTATTTTAAACCCAAGAGAAACACATTTGCAAACACTTCACACACACTCACGCTCACACACTCACACACATTCACTCACATTCACTCACAGGCACACACCCAATACTAAAATGCCAAGTAACTTCAGAAGGTGTTGAATATACAGTGTGTAAAACGAATCTTTAAAGCCTGCTGTATAGACTGCTGCTGCTGCTGAAGCAAAATCACATTTCTTTTTTCTTAATAGTTAATTTTTATTAGAGGCATATACATATCCTAGTCCAAACCATTACAAACTTTGTTAAACGGTTACATATTTAATATTCAGGATTCCAAGGACTCCACCACCAATGTAGCAGGAGTCTACATTTATCGGTTACATATTAACATTGACTCTAATTATTATTATTTTTTAATAGATAGAACAAATAATGAAAAAGAAAAAAAAACATAAAAACATCAAATAAACTATCCATAATACAACTTAGGAGATAGGTCCGGAGGTAAGAAAACAAACCTATTCGTCTAGTCCTGGGTTCAAGCTTCCGTCAAGCCTCAGTGCTGGCCCATTCTACCCCTTCAAATAATCTATGAACGGCGACCATATTCTAAAAATAATTCTGGTTTGTCAATTAAGACAAATGTAATTTTTTCCAGATTTAAGGTCTCCGACATCTCCATAATCCACATTTTAATTGTAGGGGATGCAGGGTTTTTCCAAAATTTTAATAATAGTTTTTTCCCTGTTATTATACTATAATCCATGAATTTTCTTTGGTTTATTGTCAGTTTTAGGTATTGTTCAGATATGCCCAATATTATTAATTTAGGATCGGGATCCAGTTGAATATTAACCACTACAGAAATAATTTTAAAAATATCCACTCAAAATATTTTAATTTTTATGCAATTTTCAAAGGTACGGGTTAAATTAGCCTCAGAGTATTGACATTTATCGCAGATAGAAGAGATATTAGGAAACATTCTATTTAATTTTGTTTTAGAATAATGCATTCTGTGTAATATTTTAAATTGTATTAAAGAATGTCTGGCGTTTAACGAACATTGATGTATATGTTGTAGACTTTAAACCCAAATATCTTTCGTTATGTGTTGAACTAATTCATTTCCCCATGCTTGTCTATGTGATTCCATCGACGGATTCTCACTATCTAACAGAATATTATAAATATTTGATATTAATTTAACTGTGTTGGGATGTTTATTCAAACATTCTTCTAGAATCGCTGACTCTCTAATTCTGTATTCTTGTGTATGTGATTTAACATAATCTTTCAATTGTAAATATCTAAAAAAAAAATTTGAATGTAATCCATAATTCTGTTGTACCTCCAGAAACGAGAGGAACATATCATTTCTATAAAGATGTCCCACCTTTTTAATTCCATAGTTTTTCCATCGTGTAAAGCCTTTATCCAATACCGAAGGCTTAAATTAAGGGTTATTTGCAATAGGGAGCGAAAGTGATAAATTATACAATTTTAATGTTTTTTTTAATTTGTTTCCAAATTCGACTACCGCTATGTATTATTGGATTTTCACTATAGATCTTTGTGTTCAATTTTGTAGGGGATAGGATAATCGGACCAATTTCAAGTGGCAGACAGTCCTCCTTTTCCATCTTTAACCAGTCTGGTTGTTGATCCATATCTTCCAACCAGAAATTTAAGTTTTTGACGTTGACTGCCCAGAAATAAAATAAGAAATTTGGTAAGACTAATCCTCCATTCGTCTTAGATTTACATAAGTGTTTTTTTACTTATTGTGTGATTCTTATAATTCCAAATAAAACGTGTTACAATAGAGTCAATTTTTTTAAAGACATTTTTTGGTAGGTATATTGGAATTGATTGTAAGAGGTATAGAAGTTGAGGAAGGAAAATCATTTCAATTGCATTAATTATACCGAGCATTGAAATAGGAAGTGCTTTCCAGTATTGAATATTCTTATGCAATTTATTAAGTAAAGGCACGAAATTTGATTTAAATAAAGAAGTATATTTCTTGGTCACATAGATTCCTAAGTATTTAAATTTTTCATTCACTATTTTAAAAGGCGATTGTTGCAATATGGATACATTAGGTTCCATTATTGGCATAATCTCACTCTTCTTCCAGTTAATTCTATATCCCGAAAATAAACCAAATTGAGTTATAAGATTTAACAGATTAGGGATACTAATTTCTGGCTTTGTAATATATAGTAATACATCATCTGCATAAAGAGAAATTTTATTAACTGTATTTTAGTATTATACCCATATATTTCTGGATGAGCTCGAATTCTGTCTGCTAGTGGTTCTATAACCAGAGCAAATAGTAACGGTGATAACGGACATCCTTGTCTACAACCTTTAGTTAAATCAATTTTTTTTCTTAACATTTGATTTGTCATTATTCTGGCTGTTGGATTGGTATATAAAAGCTTAACCCAAGTACAAAACTTTTCACCTAATTGAAATTTTTCCATCACCGAAAATAAATAGGGCCATTCAATTTGATCGAATGCTTTCTCAGCGTCTAGTGAGATGACTGCTAAGTCTTCATTAGCTATTCGATTTGAGTATATAATATTGAATAATTGTCTCAAATTATAATATGAATAATGTTTTGGAATAAAGCCAGTTTAATCGGGATGTATTAATTTAAAAATCACTAAGCTTAATCTGTGTGCTAAAATTTTGGTAAAAGTTTTCTGATCGATGTTTAATAGAGCAATTGCTCTATATGAACCTGGGTCTTCAAGGCCCTTATCCGTTTTTGGAATAAGTATTATAGTAGATTCATTTAAGGTTTCTGAGAGTTTGTGTTGCATGAATGCTTGCGTATATACTGTCTGTAGGCGTGGCGAGATCAAATCATGAATTTTTTTTATAAAATTCACTATTTAAACCATCTGCCTTTCCATTTTTTTAAAGAATTAATAGATTCCTCAATATATTTTACTGATATTTCGGCCCCTAATATTTCCCTCTCTTTCAAATCTAAACCAGTAAGGTTACAATTCTGTAAAAATAATTCCATTCCTACAGAGCCCCCTGTTGTTTTAGTTGAATAAAGTGTTTGATAGTATTGAGAGAATCTATCATTAATATCCTTGGGTAATGTTAATATTTCTCCCGTATCTGATTTAATTTTATATATTGTTTTTTCCTCTTCCTGTTTCCGGAGCTGGCGTGCCAATACTTTTTGTGGTTTATCTCCAAATTCAATGTGTAGTTCTCTAGTCTTTTGGTAAAGTTTTATGAATTGGTCCGAATATATTTGGTTTATTTGAGTGCAGCAATTTTATTATGTATTATTATAGAGGGCGCGATTGCATTTTCCATATCTAATTGCCTTATTTCAATTTTCAATGCTAGTTGTTTGGCGCAGTTCTCTTTATTACGAAAGGCTTGCGCGGAGATTAACGCTCCTCGCATAAATGCTTTAAATGTTTCCCAAAGAAGGGAAGCAGAGATTTCAGGGCAGTCATTTGTCTCAAAAACATATTTATCTGTTTGATAAGATATTCATAGCATACTTTATCATTTAACATTTGAGGATTAAGTCTCCATTGCGTCTGCTTGCAGGTCATACCACTTAGTTTGATCATGAATGTTAAGGGAGCATGATCCGAAATTATAATATTATGATATTTCGAATTATAAGTAAATGGGATGAGTTTAGAATCTACTAAAAAGTAGTCTATCCTTGAATAAGCTTTATGTACTGAAGAATAAAATGAGTATTCCCTTGCGGATGGGTTTTCAATTCTCCAAACATCCTTGATATTGGTGGTATTAATATATGAGTTTAATAATTCACTTGATTTGGATTTTGCTTTTCTTTGTCTTGTTGATCTATCGAGATAGGAATCTAACGTACAATTTAAATCTCCACCAATTATCAAATTATGTTGTCTGAGCTCCGGAATGGTATTAAGTATATTCTTAAAAAACATTGGATTATCAAAATTTGGTCCATAAACATTAAGAAAAATCACTTTTTTTTATATAATTCACCCACCAGTATAATATATCTACCATTGATGTCCGCTATAGTTGATATATGTTTAAAAGATATACCTTTAAGAATTAAAATTGCGACACCTCTGGCCTTATGGGAGAATGAAGAGTGATATGTTTCGGCGATCCAATTTGCTTTCAATCTATGTTGTGCGTCTTTTTTAAGGTAGGTCTCTTGAAGGAACGTGATATCTGCTTTGAGTGATTTTAAGTGTGCTAATACCTTACCTCTCTTGATTGGTTCATTAACTCCCTTAACATTCCAACTACAAAACGTAATTCCTTGACCCCCGTGTTTTCTATTTACATCTTGCATCTTGCTTTTAGGGTGGTCTATAAAAGAGCAGATACGTCAGCGCCGTAGACCCGACCTTCCACCCGAACCCTGGACCGACGAGTTGTAATTCTAATTCATATAGATCTTCCTTACGGACACATCTCCACAAATAATATTTATAAATAAATTCAAGATTAATGTGATATTTAGGAAAGAAATACAAAAAGTAGAAAAATAGAAAATTAATAAAATGTGAAAAGAAAGAAGACACTACATCTAGATTTAATGTAGTAAGTGCTAGCCACAATAACGTGGCTGTCCATCTAAAGACTTCCGTAGATTAAACAAAAATATAATTATTCCTAGCTCCATGCTAACAAGAAAAATTTGAATATGAGTAATATACGGGATTATTTTAAAACTATTTTGGACCAGAGTGTTGGTAATCATATAGTGAGAGACTATTACTCTCTGAGTTAGTTGTTATTCACGTGTTAGTCTAATGTAGATGAAGGGTGAACATCACAAATTCCAATTATTAAAATATCTAAATTATAACTTTTTATTTGTTAGTTTTTTATATTTAACATATCATGTATTTAACTAGTTATTCCAACAATAATAACAAGTATTTTTGATGATTAATAATTGTTAGTAAGAAATTAGTACTAAATATTTAAAAAAGAATATGTCCCTAATTGGGGGGACAACCCGATTGTCGTTATCAGCTTTCAATAGTCCTTGAATATAACGAATTAAAGTTCCATTTGTTCTCAGCAAGATGACGGTATTATATGTAAATTATTCAATCCTCTCTCGAACCCACAATCTTCTGTGCATACGCCAGTGCTTTCTTGTGATCAGTGAAAAAGTGTTCCTTCTTCAGATAAGTGACTCGCAGTCTTGCGGGGTACAACAATCCATATTTCAAATTGTCTATCTTTTTTAAAATTCCTCTCGTCTCATTGAAGAACTCTCTCCTTCTGACCACTTCTGCAGGGTAGTCTCGAAATATGCTCCTTTTGTCTCCATCAAACATAAGATTTCTTGTGCCAGCATTTTTTTTTCATGATATCCTCCAACACGTGATCATAATTTGTTTTAACAGCCATTAAACACCTTCTCTTTCATATCAACATCGTCTCCAATCTTCATCAACTCCTGTCTTCATCATATTACGAACATTACCGCTCTGGACATGGTTGTTACTCACCGCAGATTATTAGGTTTGGTTAGCTTAGGTAAGGTCTGTTACTGTCAAGGGAACTGGGGTATAGTGGAAATCTTTGTTTTGCATGTTATTCAAAATGTTCAGATACATCATATGTAGAAGCAAACAGTTCAAACTTGTACATAGAGCACAGATGAAGATACAGAATGTGGACTATAATTCAGGAATTAGAATATCATGTTGAATATCGTTCTTGATTCTTATCAAAAGCCTGATTTATCCGTAAATGTGTCAGAATGAACAACATCTGCGCAAACCGCATTGCGTAATTCCGGTCTATCTTTGTCCGAAGAAACGGACATTCTCAGTTGTAGAATTAGAGCTTTTTGTAAAAACACAAAAGGTGCATTCAAGCAGATGCAGACATTCTTATTTAACTGTTCTGAAGTGCGCAGCTCGAGCAACAGATGATGCAATACTTATCTCACCTTTGAGACCTCCCACTGCCTTGGCGGAGTTGTAAGCAATTAAGATGCGAGGCACATTAGGTTTCAGGCACAGGTTCAGGATTAGGATTATTATTGTGAAATATACCGAGGTACAGTGAAAACAACTGTGTTTGCATGTAATCCAGGCAGAACAGATATTCCGACCACTGGGATAATCATTTCGAACACACGTATAACAGATAGAGGAAAGGAGATGATTCAGAGAGCAGAATACAGTTTCAGCGATGTAGCATCTCAGCTCCAGAGACAAGTCCAATGTCATCAATTGGGAAATGTGAAATAAACAGCATAATAACTTAAACAATTATCCTTAAGAAGCCCGATAACGGACGAGAAGAAGCTACTGGTGGTGTGCGCTTTCACGCGTGTGCACTTTCTGCGGACTGGAGCATGGAGAACAAGGAATGGTCGGGGTGAAACAGGTCTTTGTCAATGTGGCTGCTTTTCCGAGGCAGAGTAAAGTGTAGATTGTGTCAGTGGTGAGAAGTCTGGTTTGTGTGACGGACAAGGCTACATCTACAAATCTCCCCAATTGTTTGTGTTCCTAGGCAGAGATTTTCTCAAAACAAGCTGTGATGGAACCCTACATTATGCGTTCTATGCTGCATCGACAGAAGTTTGGAACAGTCACTGGAGACATGACGAGATTTATTTGTCTCCTCGGGATATAAAGGCGTTAGTCTGCCTTCTGGATTGTTGCATCTATGTGGGTGATCCACGGCTGACCTTTAATAGTATTAACACCAAGGGAAAGCTGTCATCTATGTCCACTTCTTCACCATTGATGCTGATTGGGCATGTCCTGCACCATGTTTCCTGAAGTCAATAACTAGCTCCTTCGTCTTGCTGACATTGAGGGAAAGATTATTGTCCGGACACCATGTATCTTAGTTCTTTATCACCCTCCTGTACTCAATATTGCAATTATTCCTCATTTGACCTACCACAGTGGGTTTGTGCGTAAACCTGTAGATATGATTAGAGCTAAATTTATCTGCACAGTCGAGAGTGTAAAGGGGGAATATTAGGGTAGAGATGTATTATGGAGGAGATGCTGTCCCCGATCCTCATTGACTGAGGTCCGTGGGCATTGGAGCATAGGAAGCAGTGACAGAGAAGAGCAGATTCCGAGATCCCGTGGTTTGGAGATAACACCCACCCCTTCCCCAGCTGACACAGGTGCACACCGTCACACGCACAATGCCAAGATCAAACCTGTGTGGAATTCAATATCATAATTACAACCTGTTCTTGGTTATATATTCATTTCCATCCAGGTCACATCAGTGTTCAATTCCCTATTTGACACAGATATGTTCACCCCAACCATGTTTGTATTTCATATATTGTCATCCTCATTTTGTGGGGTAGATAATACTGTATATTCAAATATCTCTGCGAGAATATATTACATCTGACCTCATGTCACTCCAAGGTGAATTCTTATTCTGAACAATGATCATAACGTCATAATCCATATGCGGGATGTAATTTTTTCAAATCGATCTTGCAAAGGCCTCGCAGAAGTCTTGATGTCGGGGTCAATACATTCACTTGTTATTCTTACCAACTGCGCTGAATGGATGACCTGATCAATTGTTCGCCCTTGGAGAACCGCTTGATGCGACGGATACGTCTCGAATTCATTCTCTGCCACGAGTCGAAGGTAAGTATCGCTTCCTTAAAAAATATAGTGCCAGGGCATAATATTCTGCAGACTAAGTGCTGGTAGATGGGATTTAGTAATTGGACAGCATACACACAGACAGTTTTGCGGCCTATTTCTCTGCTGTGTGACTGAATGACTATCGGTCCAGTGTGTGCACGTTTCCCCACACGTGGTTTCACCGTCAGTATTTATAGCAGGGTACACCACTATTCCCTTGTATGGGTATCTCGGCAGTTGCTTTGGGTAGCCACGTTTGGTTACTTCTGTTGAGTAATAATTGTCAGGCAGCAACTGATTCTGCAGCAGTGTTGAGGTGAGCTGACGAGCCTGTTTACACTCTCGTCTAGAGCGCGGTGCAACGCCAATGGTTGCCTGGGTGTGCTTTGCGAAACAGTAACATAGCGTGCATTCGGTTAGACAAGATCGGAGGAGCTTTGATACGGTCATTCATTTCAGACATTAGATATGTTGTCCTCTCAAGAGGAAGTCTTCCGAATCACCTGGGTCTATGTTTATTTCCCGTTTTATTTCCGATTCCCGGCAACAACTGCGGTCCGCAATACAGTATTAGAATTTTACTCTATTCTGTCTCCTACCCCCACACCTAATCTTCTAACACATTTGTCGAACTGTTCATTTGCGGTTAACAACGATTCAACAACTTCTCTTGTATCTAAACACCGGTTGTGTCACGTGTGTCATCTTTGACCCCATCATTGTAATATACACGCTCTGATCACAGTTGCTACTTATCTCCAATCATTAGATTTGTCTGGGAGAGGCTAGATTTAACATTGTCGCATGTACGTAGTTACAGTGAAAAGCGTGGTTTTACATGCTATCCGCTCAGACCAGTTACACCATACATGGACACAATAGAAACTATCACTGTAATTTCTTGCCGTCTTGGCTAGAACTATTTCCAAACCAGGTTGTGATGTATCCTGCCTTATGCTTTCAAAGGCAGATCTGGAGATGTCCGTAGAGGTTTTGTCAGTCTCCTCCGGAAGTCGAGTGTGCGTTCTAGGTTGTATGAACCAAAGATACTATCTTTGATCTGAACTGTCTGGTTCATCCAGGACACATCGGTGTTAATGTTAGCGCCAAACAACTTGAGCCTCAACTATGTCCACTTCCGCGCCACCAATCCTGATTTACGCATGTAACTCCAACATGCTTCCAGGAATTAATAACTAGCTCCTTCGTGTTGATTGCATTGATGCAGAGGCTATTGTTCTGACACATTGTGAGTAGGTTCACTATCTCTTTCCTGAACTCCGCCTCATCATTGTCCCTGATCCGGCCCATCACAGGGTTGTAGTCAGAGAACAATGGAGAGGGTAAAGAGAGAATCGCGGGGGGCCCGAGAAATCACTCTTGCAGGTCGCCGGTGTTGAGAGTTATTATGGAGGAGATGTTGTCACCTATCCTCACTGACTCAGGTCCGTGGGCCATATAGCAGACGAAGCAGTGGCAGAGGGCAGAGCACATTCCTAGGCCATGGAGACAGGTACACACTGCCACACGCACAATGTCAAGCTCAGGCCTGGTCAGACAATTAATTATCAAACTGATCCTTGTATCAAATTCATTTCCACACCTGGTCATATTAGTCTTCAGTTCCCTCTTGTCCACAGGGAACTTCGCGTGTATGTATTTAACAAATGGACATCATAGTTTTCTGGAGGAGAGGATATATCTGACAGATTAAATTACATCTCATCTCAGTGACGCCAAGGTGAATTCATATTCTGATCTTCTGATCGTAACGTAATCATCCTAATACCCGTTGCTTATTGCTTTGAAATTCTATCCTGTCAGGACCTCGCAAAGTTCCACAAATCAATTTCAATAAATTCACTTGTTGGTCTTAGCAACTGTACACAGTAGAGGATCTGATTAATTGTTGGTCGTCTCACAGAGACAAAATGCTCTGGACAAATCTCGACTTCTGCCTCTACACCGCTTCAAAGGCAAGTATCACCTTCTTTAAAAGAGAGAGAGAGACAGGGCATAATATTCTGTGGACCAAGTGCTAGTAAGTGTGATTCAGTAATTGGATAGCATGGACACAGAGATTTCCTGGGTCTGTTTCTCTGCTCTGTGAATATGCTTCTTGGTCCAGTCTCTGCATGTTTCTCCACATGTGGTATCACCGTCACTAGTTACAGCAGGACTGTACTGCCATTTCATTGGGTGTTCCAGCTGTAGGGAGATGTGGGCACTTTATTCACTGGAGCGAAGGAAGCTGAGGGGTGATGATATGAAGGTGTGTAAAATCATGAGACGAATAGATAGGGTGAATGCAGTCTTTTATCCAGGAATATAATTAAAAATCAGATATCATAGGTTTATGGTGAGAGGGGCGAGGTTTACAAGGAACCTGAAGGGAAGACTTGACACAAAGATTGTGCTGGGTATAAGGGACAAACTTAGGTAAGATCATTTCCTTCTGACATTACGTATGAGTTTTCGGAGTCTTCTGAATATATTATTACCATATAACCATATAACAATTACAGCACGGAAACAGGCCCTCTCTGGCCCTTCCAGTCCGTGCCGACCATTTGTTTTCCCCTAGTCCCATCTACCTGCACTCAGACCATACCCCTCCATTCCCTTCACGTCCATATACCTATCCACTTAACTCTTAAATGTTAAAATCGATCCTGCCTCCACCACTTCTGCTGGAAGCTCATTCCACACAGCCACCACCCTCTGAGTAAAGAAGTTCCCCCTCACGTTACCACGAAACTTCTGTCCCTTAATTCTCGTATCATGCCCTCTTGTTTGAATCTTCCCTACCCTCAATGGGAAAAACGTATCCACGTTAACTCTGTCTATCCCTTTCATCATTTTAAAGACCTCAATCAAGTCCCCCCTTAACCTTCTGCGCTCCAAAGAATAAAGACCTAACTTGTTCAACCTTTCTCTGTAACATAGTTGCTGGAACCCTGGCAACATTCTACTAAATCTCCTCTGTACTCTCTCTATTTTGTTGACATCCTTCCTATAATTAGGCGACCAAAATTGTACACCATACTCCAGAATTGGTCTTACCAATGCCTTGTACAATTTTAACATTACTTCCCTACTCCTATATTCAATGCTCTGATTTATAAAGGCCAGCACACCAAAGGCTTTCTTTACCACCCTATCTACATGCGATTCCACCTTCAGGGAACTATGCACAGTTATTCCTAGATCCCTCTGTTCCACAGCATTCCTCAATTCCCTGCCATTTACCATGTACTATGTTTTATGTTGTATTGCAAATGTCCGGTAATTAATACGGTCAACGATACGGTATCGGGTGTTTTACTGTGTCCTTCCAGCCGCGCCCACTCGTCACTTTGTCTTCGCATTTGTCCAACAGTTCATTTGTCATTAACCGCCATTCAACACATTCTCTAGTGTAATCAATACTGTTTCCGACACATGGACATTCTTATAGCCATCGTAGTACGAACATCCCGCTCTGTTTATGGTTGTTACTTATATCAGATCATTAGATCAGGTAAGGTGAGGCTGGTCTGTTATTGTCACCTGTTCCTGGGTACAGTGGAAAGCGTGGCTTTGCACGCTATCTATTCAGTCCAGATATGCCATACATCGGTACAATCAATACACATCCTGTAGTTGGAGCGTGGAGGAAGATAAAAATTGCAGAGTATAGGGTATTATATACCATATCATGCTGAATATTGTTGGTTATTTCCATCAAACCCTGAATTATCCGTGTATTTATGAGAATGAATAACATTAGTCCAAGTCACATTGCATAATTCAGTTCTCCGTACTACTGGACAAGTGCAGTTACAGAATTTGTGTTTTGTAAAGACACAAAACAAAGAATGTGTGGAAAAATATTATTTAAATGTGCATGTGAGTATCTGGAACAATAAGCCACGGAATATCCCCCTGTGATCGCGTTTTTTTAAACAATTAAGATGAGAGGCGTTTTAGGTTTGAGCTTCAGGTTTAAGTTTGTTATTGTTATATGAATACATGTAAAAAGCGGTGTGTTGCATGCTCTCCAGACACATCAGGTATACAATATATATACAGTACCAGTTTAAACTCGAGGACATCGAGTGGTGGGGATATGGATTCACATGGAGAATGAGCTACCAGAGGAGGTTGTTGAGGAAGTCAGTGTTACAATCTTGCAATGGCAGTTAGACTGACCAGTCTGGACAAGTCTTTGATTACGTTGGTTGTTTTCTTTCCGAGGCAGCGTGAAGTGTAGATGGAGCCAATGGCGGGACGTCTGGTATGTGTGATGGATTGGGCTCTATTTATAACTGCAATTTCTCGCGGTCTTGGCAGACCCGTTACCACTGCAATCTGTGGTGCAACCCGACAATATGCTTTCCACGATATATCCCGTGAAGCTTGCCAGAGTCACTGGTGAAAAGCCACATTTCCTCAGACTCCTCCTGAAGTAGAGGCGTTGATGTGCCTTGGAAGTCGCATCAATGTGATTACCCTGGGACAGATCGTTGGTAATGTGACACCATGCAACATGAGCTCTTGATCATTTTCAGTTCCATAACATTGATGCAGATGTGGGTTGCACTCCACCATGCTTCATGAAGTCAATAATGACCTCCTTCGACTTGCTGACATTGATAGAGGGGTTATGACACCATGACACTAAGTTCACTACCTTCGTCTTCTACTCCGTCTCCACATTACACATTATTTGAACCATCCCATTAGTATCATCTGCAAACTCGTAGATACAATAAGAGCCGCGTTTGGCCGCACGGTGGCGAGTGTAAATGAGGTACAGTAGCGGACTGAAAACCAATCCTTGCAGGGCTCTGGTGTTAATCTGGAGGTGGTGTAATGGAGCATTCAGTAGAAGAGGGGGAAAATATACCTCGGTCCCGGAGTTTGTAGAAGCCAACCACCCCCATCCTTCTGCGCTTACATGCACACATTGCTAAACGCATACAGTAAAGTTCGAGTTTGTGTTTACTTTCAATATTATCCGCGAAATGACCTGGGCACCAGCAGTGGCTGCCTCGCCAACAGTCTGTCTGTCCTTTCTTCTTTTTTGTTATTTTTAATGTGTCAAAAATTATGTTTTAGTATTCCTTGGTGTGTTTTATGTGGGGGGGGGGGGGGGGCGGGGTGGTTGGTTGAACTTTGTTTCAATCTCTTACTTCGACGGAGATGCGATTTTTTTCCGTGTCGCATTTCCGTCTGCACTGTGCCCTAACATCATGTAATTGGCGGCCTCTCGTGGAGACAGATCCGGCGGTCCAAGCCGCGGGAGTCTGCGGGACTTTAACATCGCGGAGCTTGCGATGCATTTGCCGGGGATCGAAGCTCCAACCGCGGGACCTGTGGACTTTAACATCGTGGAGCCCGCAGTCTCTGTTAAGAAGAGGCCGACTCGGAACTCGATGCCGCGGAGGGAATTTCAACCGCCCCAACGCAGTAGTTATGATCACCCTGAAGACGGCTTCGATCGTCGGCTGCGGTGCTTTGATCGCACCGACTGCGGATGGTTTGATTGGCCCGACCGCGGGAGTATAAAGAAGAAGAAGATTGGACTGTGTTGCCTTCTTTTACAGTGAAGAATGTAGGGAATCTGCTGTGGTGGATGTTTATGTGAACATTTATGTAATTGTGTGTCTTGTTGCTTTTGTTTCGTATGGCTGTATGGTAATTCGCATATCAATGCATCTTAATTGGTACATGTGACAATACAGGTCCTTTGAATCATATGATCGGCTCGAAGTTGTGTTCTTGCCTCCTCAAACAATGAAGCTCTGATCCAATAATTACCGGGTGTTGTGCAATGTCCAGCTTTTCAATAATGGGGACATCAGGTGGACGGCAAGAGCACTGCATGCGAGCGGGCACGAATGCCTGCTTGTGTTTTGAAAAATGAAACCACACTGCATGTGTTTCATCAACATCGGAGTTCTGATGAGATCATTAACTTCTTGTAAAATATTTTTATTAGAAGTAAATACATATTAAGAAAAAATATATAAAATCGAAAAAAAGGAAACATATTACTCGTCACATACATTCTTAATATTTTTAAAATTTATGGTCATTCTTATTTATACTTCTATATTTTTTATTATTTTATAACAGTAGGAAATAAAGAGAAATAATAAAAAGAAAAAGAAATAAGAAATAAATAAAAAATCAATAAAATGAGTGGAGTATTAAGCAAGATATTCTTCATTGGAGATATATTCGTGATCTATTGTATATAATTCTTCATCTATTCCTTCATTCAGGCTTCAGTCAGGGCCTCGAACCGGACCACCTTAACCCTTTAAGTATTCAATAAATGGAAACCATATTCCTCTGAATTGATCTAACCTGTCCATTAGGACAAGTCTTCATCGTTCCAGGTGAAGTGTCTCCGACATTTCTGTAATCCACATTTTGATTGTGGGGGATATGGGATCTCTCCAAAATCTTAGTATTATTTTTTTACCAATTATTAAACTATAACCAATAAAAATTATTTGTTGTGTTGTTAGTAGCTGATCCGTTTCTAATATTCCTAATATAATTAATTTTGAGTCTGGAATTAAATTTGCATTAACTACATTCGAGATTATCTTAAAAATTTCTGTCCAAAAATTAGTAATTTTTGTACATTTTGTGAATGAATGCGTTAGATTAGCTTAACTTAGATGTGATTAACTGTTGACATTTATCACATACAGTGGAAACATTTGAGAAAATTCTGTTTAATTTGGATTTTGAGAAGTGTAATCTATGTATAACTTTAAATTGTATCAAGGAGTGTCTGGCATTCAATGAGCAGTGGTGTATATGTTGTAAACTTTCATTCCATACTTCTATACTAATTGTTTTACCTAATTCGTTTTCCCATGCTTGTCTATATTTTTCCGTATTTTGTAAATCATTTTCCAGTATGATATTAAAAATATATGATATTAATTTTTTTCTGTATTCGGATGTTTATTTAGACATTCATCTAAAATTTCTGTCTTTCTATTCCTAAAATCTGGTGTATTTGATTTAACATAATCTCTAATTTGTAGATATCAGAAATATTCTTTTGAGTGTAATCCATAATTTTGTTGTAATTCCTGAAATGAAAGAAATAAGCTTTCCCTGTAGAGATCACCAATCTTATTTATTCCATAGTTCTTCCATTTAAAAAAAACCTTTATCCATCAATGAAGGTTTAAAAGTAATGTTGTTTACAATTGGAAGAGCCAGTGGAATACTGTAGTTTTAATGTTTTTTTTAATTGTTTCCAAATACGTATACACTTTCTATTATTGTATTTCCTCTATAAATTTTCTTATGTATTTTAGTGTTAGCAAATAAAATCGAGCTAATTTCGAAAGGGGAGCAGTCTTCCTTTTCAATTTTTAACCAGTTTGGTTGTTTCCCTTTCACCGCCGATGTCTTCTGTCATCTGACTATATCACATCTTCCTCTTTATTTCAGATGCCGGTGGATTACTACGGTCCACAGTGCATTATCAGCATGTATATTGTGTTCTTACACCCGTCCCCACACTTCACCTTCTCTTCGCATTTCCCCAACAGTCCATTTGTGGTTAATAGCCATTCTTCACCTTCTCTGTTACATCATCACCGTCTGTATCTCGTTTACAATCTTAGTCAGCGTCAGAGTACGAACATTCCCGCTCTGATCAGAGTTGTTTCGTATCTCACGTGTCATTTGGTCAGGTTAGATCTATTATTATCTCATGTTCCGAGCTGCAGTGGAAAGAGTTGTTGTGCATGGTGTTCACTTTGTTCAAATATTCCAGACACAAAATAAATCAATGTAAACCCAAGTGGAATAGATCGGGTAAATGGGAAGATACAGAACGTAGAATATAGTTCATAATACAGGATATCATGCTGAATGCGGTTCTATATTTTCCACCAAACCCCGATTTGTCCTTTTATTTTGAACAAATTACAATGAACAATCGTTGCTCAGACCACATTGCAAAATTCCAGTCTGCCGATATACTAGGATGTGCACATTTGCGTTTGAAGGACTGGTACAAACACAACACCATCATTGAACCTGATGAAAAACTTCGTATTGAACCGTGCCGGGGTGCATAGCTAGAAAGATTAATGATGCCATGCTTCTATTAACCAGGAGTCTTGGTTTGTGAAGGTGTAAACAATTAAGTTGCAAGGGGCATTAAGATTTAGGCTTCATGTTTAGGTTTATTAATGCCATGTGTATTGAGGCGCATGATAAAGCATAGGGGGAGACACAGAATGCAGAACATAGTTCGCCGCATGATAACGCATATGTTCCATGGACATATATCCACCAAGGTGTAGGGATGTTTTGAACAATACTCCGATAATGGAAGTGAGGAAACTATTCCTATGTGTCGTTGTGTGCTTTCGAGCGCTTGTACTTTCCACTGGACGGGAGAAGGCGTGGAAATGAATGACCGTGTTGGGACACGGCTTTTATTATGTTTGTTGCTTTTGCGAGGCAGCGTGATAGAGATGGAGTCAATTGTGCGAGGTCTGGTCTGCGTGATGGACTGTGCCACATCTCAAATATCTCTACAACTTCCAGCCGTCTTGGGCAGAACATTTCCCAAACTAAGCTGCGATGCATCGCGACAGTATTCTTTCTCAGGTCCATCCGTAGAGGTTTGTAGAAGTTCTGTCTGTCTCCTCCGAACGTTGAGTTTGCCTTCTTGTCTCCCTCATCTATGTGGCTGACGCAGGAGTGATCGGTGGTAATAATAACGCCAAGCAACTGGAAGCTCAACAATTTCTACTTCTGCACCGTTGATGCTGATTTGGCCCGTGTACTCAGCCACGCCTTTTCGTCTTGTTAACATCGGGGAAGTGGGCATTTTCAATACAGATTCCAGTCAGTACTCTCACACTCCTGCCTGCATTGCGCATCATCATTTTTTCTGATCCGACACAGCATAGTGGGGTTGTCTGCGAGCACGTTGACGGAATTGGGGCCGTACTCGGCCTTGAGTCGCGAGTGTAAACGGAGAATATCAGGGAACTGAGAATGAATCCTTGCCGGGCAGCGGCGATGAGCGTTATTGTGAGGAAGTTGTTGTCACGTAACCTGACTGATTGAGGACTGTGGACCAGAAAGTTACGGATCCCGAGGCAGAGGAAGGATGTGATTCCGAGCTCCCAGAGTTTGGAGATAACCGCCACCCCCTCCCCCAGCAGACACAGCTAAACATGGCCTTATGCACAATGCCAAACTCGAGTCTGTTCCTACATTCAATATTACAATTACGGGGTGACCTTAATTTCCACGTATAGATTAATTCGTCTTCATTTCTTTAAATATACTTTTCTTTTAGTCCACAAATATATTCGCTCCAACGTTGTTTGTACTTAACAAACGAGCATCACGACTATCTGGGATAGAGGGGACTGTGGGCTCAGATGTATTTACCAGAGTATTTTTCACCTAACTCAGTCACTCCATGGTGAAATGTTATTCTGAAACATTGATCCAAACGTAATGATTCACAGACACGTTGTGTAATTCTCTCAACATCTATCCTGTCAGAGCCTCGTAGAATTATATCGTGTAAAAAATGAACTTTGCATTGATCCAAACTGCAGATTGAACGATTTTATCAATTAGTCATGGAGTGTTAAGTGTGTAAACGTGCCCACGCCGGGCAACATGTAGTAGCTACACTGATCGATGGTGGGTCCTGTGACAACCAGTTCATCCGAGGGATAAATGTTGAATTCTATCTCGGCACCCAGTCGCAGGTACTGTAAGTGGCGTATTCCCTAAATTAAATAGTTCGACGGCATCACACTTGCTGACCAAGTGCGAGTAAATGGGATTTAGTAATTGGATACTATCGACATAGACCGTTGTCGGGCCTGCTTCTCTGCTCTGTGACTCTGTGGCACACGACCCAGTCTTGCACAATTCTCCACATGTGCTCTCACCGTCACTAGTTATGGCAGGGGTTCGCTACTTTTCCCTTGAATGGGTCGAGTTATAATGAGAAGTGCGGACATTATTCTTTCGAGTGCCAGACGATGAGGAATGATCTAAAGATTATGTATAAAATCTTGAGGAAAATAGGTAAGATAAATGCACTTTGATCGAGGTCGAGGAATCAAAAACCATCTTAGATATCGATATCGTCTGTTTCACATGGACGATCTTAGTCCCCATCATTCTACGAACATTCCTGCTCTGATCATAAATATCACTTTTCTCAGATAATTAGCATTGGTGAGGTTTGGCAAAGGTTTGCCAGTGTGATATGTACCGAGGAATAGGAAATGCTTTGTTTTGCTTCCGATCCACTCAAATCGGATAGATCGTGCCTAGGTACATACAGTTCAATCTCAGAGGTAGATAAAAGTGCTGGAGAAACTCAGCGGGTGCAGCAGCATCTATGGAGGGAAGGAAATAGGCAACATTTCGGGCTGTAACCCTTCTTCAAACTCAGATACATCAGATAGACCACAAGGGGAATGTACAGAATACAGAATATTGTTCGTGATGTTATGCTCATTATTGCCTTTTATTTCTACGAATCCCAGAATGTTTCTTGTGTTTGTAAGGATAAACATAATTTGCTGAGCCCACATTGCATAATTCAGACCGCCGTGGAACTGGTCATGTGCAGTTGGTGTATTCGAGTTCTGTAAAAACGCAAAGAAAGTACAATGTGCAAAACGTATCATGTGACCGTGCCGCGGTCCACAGCTGGAACGATGTATGATGCAGTGCTGTTGTGAGCCAGCGGACATCGCGCTGGGTTCGTGGTGTAGTGAATAATTAAGATGGGAAGGGCATTAGTTTTTAGCCGTACGTTTATTATTATCACTTGTATCAAGGTACAGTCTAAAACGTGGTTGTGCCTGCTGTCAAAACTGAGCAGATATGACATTTACAGATTCAATCAGCTCAAACACGAGGACAGAGAGTGGTGAGTCTTTGTATAAACACAGAGGGTGGTCAGTGTGTGCATTCACAAAGGGGTTGGTGAGTATATAGAACCGGTTGCCAGAGCAGGTAGTTGGGGTGAAAACCAGCACAAAATGTAAAGACATTTGGACCGGTAGGTGTACATGAAATGTTGAAAATGATAAGGGCCAAACATAGCAGGTGGGACTAGTGTAGCTTGGTCGGCTGGGCAAGCTGGGTCGATGGTCATTGACTATGTATACAGTTAAAGTAAAGTGGACGATACAGTGTGCAGAACACAGTTTTCACCATTGTATCACATCCTTGTTCATCTGTTTGTCAGGCAACGCCCAATGCCACAATTAAATTCAAAGTCAAAGTATCCTTTATTGTCATTCGGACCTTTCGGTCTGGACGAAATTTCGTTGCCTTGCAGTCATACCAGGCACGTGCCGTGAGTAATTACTCAGGGTAGGAATCAGCCGGCTTTCTAAAAAAAATCTTCGTAAAAAATAAAAAATACGTAACAATTCAATTTTTCCAAGGCTTCTCAATCTCCTTCATTTTTTAATCACTGAATGGGTGGGGAATGGAGGATGAAGGCAGGTGGAGAGATGGTGGGAAAAACGGGAGCACACCGGGACGTTGAATCAGTTGTCATCTTATTGAATGACAATACTAATTCAAGGGTCCAATTGGAGGGAGAGTTTCTGTCACAGCGTGTGGAGAGTCTGTGCCAGGGGTTAAAGATGCGGGGAGGGCAGGAGTGTTGAAAAGGGGAGGAAGTCAGAGAGATCATGTCAGACTCACTCACCGCTGCCGCAGCGCTCCCGGCACGGACAGCAGAACTGCCCGCCACTTCCGAGGATAGAAGCAGCTCGGGTGCGAGCGGCCGCCGGGACCCGACAACAGGACCGGCTGCCACTTCAAGTGCCTTCTGCCGGCCCGCTCAGCTCTGGCATTGCTCTTCATCTGAACATCTCTCACCTGCCGCTCCCCGGCTTCGCTCATGTCAACCCGCGCCCGCAAATCCTTACATTCCGACAGCTGAGTAACCTCAATGGTCCCGTGAGCGCGCGTGTTTGAAGGAATTTAAAGATTTGCGGGGCCGGCCGGCGAGCGGCAGGTGAGAGATGTTCAGACGGAGGAGAAACTGCAGAGGTGACTGGACTAGCAGACGGGGCTGAAGTTGCAGGGTCCGGGCGGCCGCTCAAAGTCAGTCACCCGAGCTGCTTCCTTCCTCGGAAGTAGCGGCCAGTTCTGCTGTCCGTGCCCGGAGCGCTGCGGCAGCCACCCACGCTAATTCACTCCCCGGCCACAATAAAACCATATAGTAGTCTGAAGAAGGGTCTCGACCCGAAACGTCGCGGATTCCTTCGCGTCCTTAGATGTGCTGCACCACGCTGAGTTTCTCCAGCCTGTTGTGTACCCTAGCAATTACAGCACGGAAACAGGCTATCTCGGCCCTTTTACTCCATGCCAAACACTTACTCTCACCTAGTCCCATCTACCTGCACTCAGACCAGAGCGTGGCAAGTGGGTTACTGACCCCAATCCCCTCCTTCACAACGCCAGACTCCCGAAACACTGTGAACGGAGTTCCCCCCCACCCCGGGAAATACAGCATTTAAAAACACAAAGCACCAATAAATACACTTACCACGTTATTGGAACATTAAGTCCATTCTTCACTCTGTGTTTCCTGAGATACTATTAAAATAATGGCAATCCATATTTGAAAATCCCGCCAAGAAATTCGCGCTGCGCATGTGCATCAGGCTGCTGCACCTGCGCAGGGCTGCAAAGGCAGAATTTCTGCTGCCTTCAGCTCCCCTTGAAACTGACGGCTCAGGCAGCGCTGACGGCCCGTGGCCTGCACAGCCCTTCCCGTGTTACAAGCGCTGCGGATGAAAGGCACGGAGAATAGGAAAAAAAAATTATACCTACCTAGGAGATCGATCTCTTACATAGGCATAATTCTCCCATGCCTTTACTATTTATATTTAAGAATTGCCATTTCATAATTTTAGTCAGGGTAGGCAGTGCCTACCTTGCCTACTCTGATGGCACGTGCCTTGCAGCCATACATATAATAAAAAACAAAACACACAATAAACACATATTTAACATCCACCACAGTGAGTTCACCAGGCACCTCCTCACTGTGATGGAAGGCAAAAGTCTTAAAGTCTTTGTCTTCTTCCATCCTTGTTCTCCCTCTGCGCTGAGGCGATCCAGGCCTCCGATGTTGTCGTCCACTGGGCCCGCGGACGAGCCTCCGAAGCCGGGCTGCCGCCGCTGGAACGCTGGAACGGGAAAGCTGGAACGGGTTAGAGGCTGCTGTGAGACAACGGACAAAGCCGCAATGTGCCCGTCGGAAACCAGCACCACTGCGTCACTAATGTTTTCAAGGATGATGAATGAATGACGTTAGAGGCAAATTGAACAGAACCCCAACTATGGAGGGACTGTTCAGAGGCCTGATAACGGAGGATAATAAGCTATTCGACTGTCCGTGGTGTGTAATTCAGAACAGATCTCGGACGCAATCATTTCATATCTCATTACTTTACTCTTCATTTCCCTGTTGTTTTTTTTTTCCAAAAATAAACACATGTTCGCCCAGCCATATTTGTACTTGATAAATGATCTCATATTTTCTGGGTAGGAGGTACAATTTGTGTTCAGATATGTTGCCAGCACGACTTCCATCTTATCTCAGTCATCCAATTCGTATTCTGAAACATTTACCCTGACTAAATTATCCAGCAATCATTTGTGTATTTCGGTGAATATCCATCCTGTCAAGGCCTATCCTCAGAAGGCTACATTTATATGTGTCAATATAAAATCACTTGTCATTGTTCCAAACTGCACAGAGTAGACGATCTGATAAACTGTTGGTCCTTTAGTGGCCATTTTTCACGAGGGATACATTGTGACTTCAGTCTCTGCACCGAGCTGAAGACGCGCATCATGTTACATGAAAGATATAATGTCAAAGCATAACAGTCTGTGGCCAAGGGGAAAAGGGTAACTACAGAGAGAGTGGGACCGCTCATGAATCAAAGCGGTCACCTCTGTGTGGAGCCACAGGAGATGGACAAGATCCTCCAATAAGTATCTATCATCTGTTTTTTTCGAGGATAAAAACAGTCGGAGGAGGATCTTTGGACAGTCAATGGAAGCGTCTTGCGATCAGTCTGTGTTACCGTCGAAGAAGTACTGATGGTACTATCGTGTATCATGTTAGACAATCTCCAGGCGTCGATCATACTGACATATCCGAGAACATTGTACGAAACAATAGAGAAATTGCGGGAGCCATCGTTGACATTTACTGGTCAAGGTGCGGAAAAGCCACCATTCGACCTTCGAGCCATCAGCACCGCCATTCACTGTGATCATCGGCATGATCATGCCACAATCAGTACCCCGTCCTGACTTCTCCTATATCACTTGAATTTGCTATCTTTAAGAGCTCTATCTAACTCTCTCTTGAAAACACTCAGAAAACTAGGCCCCCACTGCATTCTGAGGCAGAGAATTCCACAGATTCACAACTCTCTGGGTGAGACAGTGTTTCTCCTCATTTCCGTTCTAAATGGCTTACCCCTTATTCTTAAAGGTGGCCCTGGTTTTAGACTCCTCCAACATCGGAACACGTTTCCTGCCTCTAGCGTATCCATCAATCCCCTTAAAGTAATCTAATAAGTTTCAATAAGATACCTCTATCCTTCTAATTCCAGTGTATACAACCCCAGTCGCTCCATTCTTTCGACATATGACAACCCCGCCATCCCGGGAATTAACCGTGTAAACCATAGCAAGAACGTGCTTTCTCGAAATCGGAGAAGAGAAAAAACTGCTGGGTGACACACAACACTCCAGGTGTGGTTCTCCACAGGGCCCTGCACAACTGTAGAAGGACCTCTTTGCTCCTATACCCCTGATGTTATGAAGGCCAACATGCCATTAGCTTTTGTGACAATATCCATGTAATGTATGCAGAGCTGTACTCATTCTCGCACATGCTCAGACTTGTGCATATAATTATGTAAATCAGTCAGTGACCTTTAACTTGGAAATAAATCATTCTTGCTTTTGATCCAAACACGAGTGTGTGTGGAGCCATTTTCCTCCGTCTAATATGTGCTAGTTTTACCGACATCGTAAGCAGACACGTATGAAAACATCGTTGCAGCGGTGAAAGTGAGGATTTGTGGATAAAATGGACGCGATGATGATTAGCAAAAATGCTTTAAAAAGCCTTCAGGAATCAGTGTTTCAATGATCAGCAACCGACTAGCTGCATGCATGAGTGGAATGATATGCAGGCCAGTGAGCACACGACGATAAGACACAGTGTGTAAATCAGTGCTGTGGGAGACTCCTTCAAGATTGCACACGCGGCATGGAAACAGATTTATAAAAGTTTTGTTTCGGAAATATTTTCGATAGAGTAGAAGATAATTAGAGAATCTAAACGCAAATTTCGCAGTCGTGCTTGCGCTTATAGCTAAACCTTACGTAAGCGTTAAAGAGCGACGGATACGCTGATATACGTGATCAAACAATAGTTTGAACGCAATTGCGTACATGGCAGAAAAAAACAACAAAACCAAGCAATGAAACACATTTAAAACAACAATCCATCACAGTGAATCTCCAGGCACTCTCGCAGTGATGGAAGGCAAAAAGCCTTGTCTCTTCCTTGCTTGTTCTCCAGTGCGTCGAGGCGATCGATGTTGAAGCCCCGCGGGTGATGGTAAATCCCACGGCCGATTGCAAGCTCCTCGAACGGGCCGACTCAAACTCCACGACACGGAGCGGACAAAGCCGTCACCCTCCAGTCCAGCGGACGAAGCTGCTGTTGCGGGAGCTCCCGAAAATCAGTCACCAAGCAGGGATTTGCGAGCTCCCGATGTTACCGCCCACAGGGCCCGCAGCCGATGCCCGCCAAGCTCCGAAGTTGGGTCGCAGCCACAGCGGCACCACAGCCTCCAAAGTCAGCCAGCTCCACCATGGTGAGTCCACAGGCTCTGCCACCGGAGCCCCCAGAGTCGATTGGAGGCCGCCAGCTCCACGATATTAGGCCTCAGCGCAGACGCAGACGGAGATATGACAAGGAAAAGGTCGCATCCTCGTTGATGGAAGAGATTTAAATATCTTTCCCCCACTAACCACATATACACAACTAAAAATAAACTAAAACATACGTCTAACAAGACAAAAGGAAACAAAAAGACAGGCGACTGCAGGCGAGCCGCAGCTGCTTGGCAGCGCCGACACTTCCGCATGGAAGTGGCTACTGCAGGCCAGTCCATCTTTCCACGTGGCTCCACCACCCAATCTAAAGCTCAAAGAGAAGCGGGTGGAAGAGTGGAAAATGTTTAAACAAATGTACGAAAATAATCAGTACATGACTACTGCCCCATAGAGTATCTCCTATCAGTACTACAGCACAGTGTGTTATTGCATCAGTACTACCCCACACTGTGTCACTCCAACAGAACTACCCCACAGCGTGACACTTCATGAGTAGTATTTCACACTGTCATTTGATCAGTAATATTGGAGTGTGTCATGCCATCATACTAATGCACAGTGAGTCTCACCATCACCACGTCCCCACCGTGTTTAACGCCATGAGTACTGCCCCATCGTGTGTCACTCCATCAGTACTATCCCACAGTGTATCATGCCAATCGTACTATCCTATAAATTGTCGTTCCAACCTCACTACCCCACAATGTGTCTCTCTATCAGTACTACGCCGCGCGACTGTGTGTCCATAACATTTAGTTGCCACTCCACAGTGTTTCACTCCGTCAGTACTACCCACCGTGTGTGGCATAACATAGTACCACCCACAGTGTTTCACACCGTCAGTATATCCAACAGAGTGTCGTTCCACCAGTTACTATGCAAGTGTACATTCCATCTAGTTCTATCACACAGTGTGTCACTGTATCAGTACTACCCCATTATGTATCTCTCTATCAGTACTACCCCGTAGTGTGTCAGTCTATCAGTACTACCCCAGAGTTTCACTACAACAGTACGACCCCACAGTGTGTTATTCCATCAGTATTATCCAATAGTGATTCACTCTATCAGTACTACCCCACAGTGTATCAGTCATCAGTACTAACAGTGCATATTCCACACAAACGCACCCTCACAGGCACTCACAATCCCGGAAGTGGCCGCGCTGGCTGGCAGCTGCGGCTCACCTGCAGTCTGTTTTTTTTCTTTTTTGTTGTCTTCTAGTGTCTGTTTAAGTAGAACTTTGTTTTATTAGGTTTTGTATGTGGGTGTGGGGAGTGGGGTGTGGGGTGTGGGGTGTGGGGTGGGCGGCAGAAACAGAGTTTTAGTCTCTCCCTTCGGGGGGATGCGTGCCTCCCGTCACCATCTGTGCTGAGGCCTAATGCCGGAGCTGTGGCGGCGGCCTGGTTTGGAGCTGCGGTTCTCCTGCGGCGGCCCAGCTTAGAGCTGCGGTACTCCAGCGGCGGCCCAGCTTAGAGCTGCGGTGCTGCAGCAGCGGCGGCGGCCCAGCTTCGAGCAGTGGTGCTCCAGCGGCGGCGGCGGCGCAGCATAGTGCAGCGGTGCTCCAGCGGCGGCGTCGGCGCAGCATAGTGCAGCGGTGCTCCAGCGTCGGCGGCCCAGTTTAGAGCTGCGGTGCTCCAGCGGCGGCGGCGGCCCAGCTTAGAGCTGCGGTGCTCCAGCGGCGGCGGCGGCCCAGCTTAGATCTGCGGTGCTCCAGCGGCGGCGGCGGTCCAGCTTAGAGCTGCAGTGCTCCAGCGGCGGCGGCGGACCAGCTTAGAGCTGCGGTGCTCCAGCGGCGGCGGCGGTCCAGCTTAGAGCTGCGGTACTCCAGCGGCGGCGGCGGTCCGGCTTAGAGCTGCAGTGCTCCAGCGGCGGCGGCGGCCCAGCTTAGAGCTGCGGTGCTCCAGGGGCGGCGGCCCAGCTTAGAGCTGCGGTACTCCAGCGGCGGCGGCGGCCCAGCTTAGAGCTGCGGTGCTCCAGGGGCGGCGGCCCAGCTTAGAGCTGCGGTACTCCAGCGGCGGCGGCGGCCCAGCTTAGAGCTGCGGTGCTGCGGCGGCGGTCCAGCTTAGAGCTGCAGTGCTCCAGCGGCGGCGGCGTGCCAGCTGAGAGCTGCGGTACTCCAGCGGCGGCGGAGGCCCAGCTTAGAGCTACGGTGCTCCAGCGGCGGCGGCGGCCCAGCTTAGAGCTGCGGTGCTCCAGCGGCGGCTGCCCAGCTTAGAGCTGCGATGCTCCAGCGGCGGCGGCGGCCCAGCTTAGAGCTGCGGTGCTCCAGGGCGGGCCCAGCTTACAGCTGCGGTACTCCAGCGGCGGCGGCGGCGGCGTCCCAGCTTAGAGCTGCGGTACTCCAGCGGCGGCGGTGGCCCAGCTTGGGGCTGCGGTGCTCCAGGGGCGGCGGCCCAGCTTAGAGCTGCAGTGCTCCAGCGGCGGCGGCGGCGGTCCGGCTTTGAGCTGCGGTGCTCCAGCGGCGTCGGAGGCCTGGATCGCCTCAGCGCAGAGGGAGATAGGAGGATGAAGACAATGATTTAAGACTTTTGCCTTCCACCACAATGAGGAGGTGCCTGGTGAACTCATTGTGGTGGATGTTGGATTTGTGTTTATTGTGTGTTTTGCTTTTTTTATGATATGTTATGACTCTATGGTAACAATTTCGTTCAGACCGAAAGGTCTGAATGACAATAAAGGAATCTAATCTAATCGAATCTAATCTCACACACTCACACAACTCACACAATGACCCACTCTGATGCACGGCAATGCACTCTTACACACACACACAAACATTACTCATACAACGCTTCGCACTCAAAGTCATGAAAACTGACACATCGAAACACAGACCTGTGGACACAGCCACTCACGGAGGCACTTACATATTCACGTGTTCCTATTCCCTCAATAAGGGTCTTCATGTTCCGTGAAGAAGGGTCCCGAACCAAAACGTCGCCTATTCATTCTCTCCATAGATGCTGCCTCACCTGCTGAGTTTCCCCAGCAGTTTTTCTTTACTTACATATTTCACGTACCCACATCGCCCACCTCGCTCCACACACTCGGAAACTCACAAAAACGCACACCAGTCTTACACAGTTCATCGCAACGTCATATTACTTTTTCAAACTCCAGACACAATCACGCCACACACACAATATTTCCACACACTCACTCATACCCATCAAAACGTTCACACTACTAACACTAAAGTACACACTCTCACACTGTCATACACTGACATTGTTGTGCACTCACACTCATCGCATACACACCCATACTGTCACAAAAGCGTGAACGCACAGTCAAATACAGTCATAAGATCATAACCGGTTGCAGCAGATTTAAGCTATTCGATCCATCAAACCTACTCCGCCGTTCAATCATGGCTGATCTATCTTCCCCTCCTGACCCACTGGGTGTATCAGACACACACACACACACACACACACACGCGCGCGCACACACACACACACACACACACACACACACACACACACACAGATGCACACACACACACACTCACATACATACACCCCCCACACAAAAACGCACACACACAAACACACAAACACACACACACGCACCCACACACGCACACACACACACACACACACACTCACTCACACACAAACACACACATACATACACCCCCCACACAAACACACAGACACAGACACACACAGAACACAGACACACACACACACACACACACACACACACACACACACCCACACAAAACGCACACACTACACACACACACAACACACACACACACACACACACACACACACACACACAAGACACACACACACACACACAACATACACACACACACAACCACACACACACACACACACACACACACACACACACACACACACACACAGACACACACACACACACCACACACACACACACACACACACACACACACACACACCACACACACACACACACACACACACACACACACACACACACACACACACACACAGACACACACACAGACACACACACACACACACACACACACACACACACACACACACACACACACACACACACAACCGAACACGCACACAACCTCACACATAAAATCACAGGCATTCAAATACTCTATCTCATGTTCGCATAAACAATGATACACATGCACTCACACTACCAGACATATACACGTACTAGCACTAAGAAACACGCATTTATTTGCACACACGCACTAACGCGATCACTTGCTCACTACCATCATATACTCACACTCTCATGCTTCATCAGTATCAAACATTCTCCTAAACATTCGAACATACTCACAAACTCACATTCCCACATCCATCTATCCATCTTCTATGCTATTACTAAAACACTCATCTTGACCACTTCCGGTCTACGTTGTAAATAAATTGTAGCCTAACGCACCCCTATATCGCTATGATTTTTTTCGTCATCTTGGTCACCGTACTCCGCCGCTGCACGCACCCCAGCGTTTGTTCCGATAGGTGAAATAATAGAAAAGTTGTGAATGTTTCAAAATCGTGAGATTAGATAGAACTGTGAGTCTATGCCGTGGGTGAATGTAACTGTGAGTCTACGCCGTCAGTGAACTGAACTGTGAGTCTGCACCATGTTGATTGAACTGTTAGTCTGCACTGTGCTGATTGAACTGTGAGTCTACACCGAGAAAAACTGAACTGTGAGTCTACGCCGTGAGTAAATTGAATGTGTGAGTTGCGCCGAGAGCTGAGAACAGAGGTCGCGTCAGTCTGGAAGTTCCGCATGAGTCCAGAGGCCGCTGATAGCTTTGGGTGAGCTAGATTCAAGAGAGGTTTTACTCTCATAAATATGTCCCATGTGCGTGTGAGTGCATGAGAGTGTGTGTATGTGTGTGTGAGTGTATGTGAGTGTGTGTGAGTGTGTGCGAGTGTGTGTGTATGTGTGTGTGTGTGTATGTGAATGTGTGAGTGTGTGAGTGTGTGAGTGTGTCAGTGTGTCAGTGATGGAGGGTTCGGTGATGTGATGATGGTGTGGTGAGTGTGTGAGCTAGAGGGTGTGAGTGTGAGAAAGAGGGTTGCATGTGTGTGATGGAGGTTGTGTGTGATGGAGGGTGTGCGCTTGATGGAGGGTGGTGTGTGGGTGATGGAGGTTGTGTGTGATGAAGGATGTGTGTATGTGTGATGAAGGATGTGTGTGTGAGAGCACACCAGCCGCGAGTGAGTGAACTGCCAGTCCACCAGCCGTCAGTGTGTTAATTGCCAGCCAACCAGCCGTCAGTGAGTGTCAAATTCCATGCCTACCCAGCCGGTGAAGTGAGTGGAACTTCAAGACACCAGCCGTAGAGGAAGTGAACTGCCAGCCCACCAGCCGTGAGTGACTGAATTGCCAGCCCACCAGCCGTAAATGAATGAACTGCCAGCCAAGCAGACGTGAGTGACTGAACGGCCAGCCCACCTGCCGTGAGTGACTGAACTGCCAGCTCACCAGCCGTGAGTGAGGGAACTCCTAGCCCACCAGCCGTGAGTGATTCTGAACGACCAGCCCACCAGCCGTGAGTGACTGAACTGCCTGCCCACCAGCCGTGAGTGACTGACCTGCCAGCCCACCAGCCATGTGTGAGTGAACTGCCAACCCACCAGCCGTGACTGTCTGAACTGCGAGTCCAAGGATCCATTCTGCCCACAATGTCCATACTAGCCCTCTGGAAACCTGTCCATTCGGCCCACCACACCATTACTACCGCTCCAAAAAGCTCTCTCTCCCCCACAGGCCATCAATATTGGAATTGGTGCAGAGGTGGAATTTTGCTTTCGGGTCCAGCCCTCCCGTTTGAACATGGGACCCAATGGGTCCCACTTATTCTAATATTCTCCAACATTTTTTCACAAACAAAAATCCACACGCACTCACACACGCAACCACTGTCACCCACATTTACTAATGCTCACGCACACACACGCACACTCACGCAGGCACAAACACAAACAAATACATTCTCTTTTACAAACGCTGCCCGCACTCCACACACGCAGGGGACCGTTCTGCACCACTTGCATATTTGTGATTCAGACCGATTCCGGAGGTTTTTCGCGGCGGGTCGCGACAGTAGCAGAGCAGTATGGGATTGTCCCCGGTGGGCACGGATCGTCCACCACGGGCGGCGATGGGAGCCGCGCCTCGGTAGCGAGGATGGAGCGTCGAGCAATGGCAGAGAGCGAGGTGGACTGGCGGTGAGCGAGCGAAAGGCCGCCCGCGAACGAAGGGGGTCCCCCAGTGCGACTGCAGGCAGGAGATATCATTATTCGGCCAACGTTTGTAAGTGTGTCAGCGTCAAACTGTGGCGAGATTTATGTACTGCCTCGGTGAGGTCTGCCACATGATTTTACCGGGTTATCTGCAAAACTAAATATTTCACTGCACCTGGGTACACGTGGCAATAAAGTACCTTTGAATCATTGAAACGCACACACACTCACACTCAATCACACACACCAACTCTCACTCTCACACACTGACACACACTGACACACACAACGCACACTACACACACATCACACACACTCACGCACACACACACAGTCACACACTCACACACACTCACACTCACACACACACACTCACACACTCACACACACTGACACACACTGACACACACTGACACACACACACTCACACTCACACACACACTCACACACACTCACGCACACACACACAGTCACACACTCACACACACTCACACTCACACCCACTCCCACTCACTCACACCTCAACCATCACAACACACAGGCACACAGTCCACACACACACTCCAACTCACAACACACACACACATCACACACACTCACACTACACACACACTCACACACACACTCACACACACATCACACACCCACACTCTCAACACAACTCACTCACTCACTCACACACACACACTCACACATCACTCTCACACACACACACTCACACTCAGCCACCACTGATACACACTGACACACCATCACACACACATCACACACATACGCACACACCACTAGTCACACGCTCACTCGCACTCACCTCACACACAACATCACACTACACACTCACACACCACCTCATCACAAAAGGCACACACTCTCATCACACACACTCACACTCCACACACAGACACTGCAACTGATTTGCACAGTTCACACATTCACATTTTAACATAAATGTGCTTAACAACGATGCAATGGACACCACAACTCACAGTGTCTCACTCAACACACCAACACATACAGCACACACGCACTCACACACACCACACAATAACAATGTGAGTCAGGAGTGCATCTAAGGAGAAGTTTCGTTGATGAGTTTCAGTTAGGGTTAGTTGATTGATCACGTGTACGATGTATGGCTTTTGCTGGGGAAGGAACACAAATGATTACAATGGGGCTATATACAGTGTTATCGTATGCATGATAAGGGGATAAACGTTTTGGTGCAAGGAAAAAAAAAATGGTAATGCAGGAAAGTCCATCAAGGATCGGGGCCGACGTCACAAAGAGGTAGATAGTAGTTCGCATGGTTGTGACAGGATGATTCCGTTGCTGGATAGCAGAGGGGAAAAGAGAGCAACTGTCCTGAAATTGGCGGTTGTGCATTTACACACTTCTTTCCTTTTGCTTATGGGAGAGAGGAGAAAAAGGAATGACCCGGGTGAGGAATCGTCGAATTGGAAGCTGACCTTGACGAGGCACGTTGAGGGATAAAATTGAGTCAAATGGAAGGTGAGATTAGTTAGTGCCATCATCTGGATTAGTCACACAATTTGCTGCAATTACTCACTGAAGTCTTTGGATGGAAACTTCTTCGTCTAGCGGATTGAATCATAACCAAAGGATAGTTAGATTAAAGCCGTGCTGTTTGAGCCGCCAGGTTGTTGTCTCTTGTTGGCGGTCAATGTCTCGCCAGGCCCTGAGCTCCATATAGGAGGTGGTGGTGGAGCGGAACCCGCGAGATGACCACGGTTGGCTGTCTGTTGTTTGTCCACATTCAACGGTGGGCTCTGGCGGAGGAGCCCCCATCTCCACACGCTGGCATTGAAAGCCCAACTCCAGTACCAAGTCTGTTGAGCTTCACCAATGTCTCTGGGGAGCTCAGACCAATTACTATCTCTCTATG